>JARDVY010000296.1:912500-1072500 GCA_029030555.1 Ornithoptera alexandrae | reverse complement strand
CATTAACAATTTTTTATCAAAATTCATTAAATTCTTACTATATATATAAAAATAGTTAAGTACATATTAATGTAAGAGAATAAATTAAATAACTGTTATCTACGTTATTTAATCATCATCAGCCGATAGACGTCCTCTGCTGGACATAAGTCTCCCCCAAAAATCCTCACATTGATCGATGCTGCACTGCTCACATCGTCGCTCCTCGTTTTTAGGGCTTCATATGGGTGGATTTGAGCCATTTCCGACCAAGCTGGCCCAATGCTGTTTGGTAGGGAACCGGAGCCTAGTTTGTTGATTAGCAGGGCGCACCAAGCAAGTGAAGTTGGCTTGGGTCTTGAGTTGTTATGCGGGAACCCTTACACTGGACACCATGCTGGCTGTGAAACGTTGGCAGGAGGCCTATGTCCAACAGTGGACATGTATCGGCTGATGACGAAACATTATATTACTCTATAAATAAAATTTTCTCCTAGCAGGTATTTATTGCCGGAGGCCGTCTAAGTTAGGCTAGCTCCTATTGCAGCCGACAAACAGTACTGTGCAAACAACACTGTACTGATTGAAAGATGTTGCAGTGGAAATATTGAGTATTTACACTGGCTACAACACCTTAGTAATGTATGTCTATTAAGTTACTATTTAGGTAGTTTTGTAGTAATCGTATGTGATGATCAACAGGGACCGCTTAGGTACGAACCACGGAAGCTTCTATTTATGCCCCCAAATAATACTGTGTTCCAGTTTGAAGGGCGCTGTAACAAGACTCAACAATTTGTCTCAAGAAGGTGAGCGCAATGTGGTGCAGTGTATACCATCCCAACTAGCGCCACGTTGTTATGGGCATCACAAACCATCATATAAACGTCCCGCTCAGCTTGTTGCATAATTGAATAGAACAAAAGATTATCTTGGTAGCACCGCAGCTTCTATTTCTGCTCTCAAACAGTCGTGTGCAAACATTACTGTATTCCTGATTGAATGGTTTTGTAGCTAGCGAAATTACTGGTGTAATAAGACAACTAGTAATAGGTTAAAGCAATAAGCACAATGTGATGCTGTATATACCATCTTCACTGGCGCCACGTTTCTATTGGCAGGAGTATAATTTAGCATCAGGTGAACGTCGCGCCTGTCGCATTGCTCCATCGAATAATAAAAACAACCATTGAAATTAATTGTTATATTACCATTATTTATCATCCCTACTTTATTACCTTTATTATCGTTACAGGGGGGAAAGGCCACTTAAAACTTTATGTCCTTGTTTCATTGTACAGTATAACGAATAACAAAGCAAGCAATCGTTACATGTCGGGATTACTTGTATCAATTTATTGCTCAGATTACTTAGACTTAGACGGTACACAAGCGCAACCGGCAACCCTGTTACCAATGGAAGCCGTGACTATTGAAAGCACAGTAAGTGCATTAAGCCTCAACTTACCAGAGTCCGGATTTGCGAGCGGAGACTCCACAGGTAATCCGATACATGCTCAGCCGACGTTCGCTGAATCTGTAGATGTTCATCGGCTAACGTGGACAAGATTGGGGCTCAATTTATAAGTTACAGCTTAACATTATTTATTATATTTTATTAAAACGTTGACGATGAAACCAGGTCTATAACATCTTGTCCACATTCTCTGTCATGAGAAAGGTATAGCTTCAATTATGATCAACAGAAGAAAAACTGTTGACATGCGTTTTCAGAAAAAGATATAAATTTTTACGTAAAGACAAAAAAATGTATATGTTTTTAAACGTTACAGGGTTTAATAAGCCCGGTACCACCATAATCATTAACGACCAGCTGTTAAACGTCTTGTCCTTTAGTAATGTAAAAGATTCACAATTCACTTCCGCCGAAAGTTTTAGGCGTCGCGAAAAGACCGGGGCGCGTGCCCATAACAACGTGACGCTAGTTAGGATGTCATCCACAGCACCACATGTATTGGTTGTTTTGAGACAAGATGTTGTCCTGTTATTGTAGTAATATCACTAGCTACAACCCCCTTCGAAACCAAACATATTAAATGTTCGCACAGTACTTTTTGTCGGTACAAATAAGAGCTGCGGTGGTGCCTAAAAAGGTCTCCGACAACAGACACCTACCACCAGTCAAACTATTAATATTTATATATTTTATTCACACAAATAGAACATATGAAAATATTAAATTTATGTATTTTATTTATACAGACAGACAACAATATAACATTTTAAAGTATAATCGCCCAGAATACTCTGCGTTGCCGTTGACTCTAACATGTTAGAGGAAACAGAGCATGAAGATTCAGATGTCTACTTGTAACTAACCATCTTAGTGCCATACCTCAAACGAGATACAAAAGGCATTATTTATTCCTCAAAGAAAGTTCTATGCTTATCTAAACTTGGAAAAATAATAACTCCTTTCATAACATAACAAAACTAACTTAAACATAACCATTCATCCATCACCAAAACATTCATCTTCTAAAGAATTATGAATAGCATAACAGACAGATTGACGAAAACGTTAAAAAAAAACACTTTTTGGTATATTAAATATATTACTAACTTTTATAAAAATTAAGTAAAAAGCCATAATTTTAATATTATAAATAAATTATTTTATTTAATTATTACATTTATTATTTATTATACACACAAGACAACATATATACATAGACGAGAGAGAAATTTCATAGGCGAATTTAACCATAAAAAGTTTTCATTCAGGAGATCTATAAAAAAATTAATTAATAAAAAATAAAAATCCGATAAACAATAAAATGTTTTATTTATTTGTATAAACGCTTGTCACTTATCACTTAAACAGCTGACACAAAGTACAGGTCTCGGAAAGCTAACGCACCACAGAAGTACTAACTAGATAAAACAGTCTCACTGATATACTACTAAGTTGCAACTTCCCTTTGCTTTATACATGTATATATATATATATATATCTATATATATCCTTAATGAAAATGAGTCTTTTTGTTCGCCAATCACTTGAAAGCTAGTGAACGTATCGACATAGGAACATGACTATTCGACGCGGAATGATTTGTAGATGAAAGGTTATAGGCAATTTATTTTTTTGCATTTCATAGATCCTTCCTCATTTTACTGCTAATTAACATTTATAAGCGTTTTCATTACGTATTATTTATGCGGTTGCTATGGTAATGGTTACCATAAAAAGTCATTTACGGTTGTTCTCATGGAAAATTTCAAATAAATTTCATATCTAGTTTTATATTACGCCAGCAAAGCGAACGGGGCACAGTATATATATATATATAAATATACATATGTGTATATCATCATCAGCCGATAGACGTCTACTGCTGGACATAAGCCTCCCCAAAGATCTCCATATACAGTCAACATGGTCTCCAACTCCAACATGGTACTGCTGAATACTAGCGGGTGTCGTATCATCATTATCATCAGCCGATAGACATCCGCTGCTGGGCACCTTAGCTTCTAAAAATCTCAAAATCCGCTGGGGCTGTGGTATGGGAGAATTTGGGCCATTTCCCACCACGCTGGCCCAATGCGCGTTGGTGGGAGCCAGAGCCTCATTTGTTGACTAGCAGGGTGCACCACAAGCAGGAGAGGTTGGGTTGGGTCCCATGAGTTGTTGTACGGGACCATTACACCCCATTATGTGTGTATATTTATGTATATATATATATATGTAATAGATATATACATATATATATATATATATATATAGAGAGAGAGAGAGAGAGAGAAACAGTATAATACATTTGATACTTTGATCTTAATCCTACAATGTATTTAGTAGTTGATGATGTAGTTTTTACACAACTACGCTACGAAACAAATAAGTCGTTTATTTGATGACGGTAGTTACTCCTGCTCCTTTGACTGCTTTAAATTAAGTTACCTATTATCATCACTTTAAAGCAAAAGATGATAAATTGTATTACTTAAGTTTCATTATCACTTACTAAAGCGTTTTTCAAACTGGTACACAGTAATTTATACACAGTTCTTCTTGTCAAAGTTGATGGCGTACCTGGTGTTCGGTGTAAAGGTCTTTGTGGGTAGCCTATGTCCAGCTCTAAACTTTTATCGCCTGATGATCATTTTAGCAATCTAGACATAAATACAACCAGACAACCATCTAGATAATTACCAGATATGCATTACTATGTTCCGGTTTGAAGAGCGGGGTCGTGGAATTAAGTGGGGGGTAACGAGACTTATCAGTGTCAAAGAGACAACTACAATGTAATGCTGTGTATATCATCCTAACCAGCACTATGACATTTTGGGCGTATCACTTACCATCAGGTGAACGTTCCGCTCGTTTTTTCATAAATTAAAAAAAAAATCTCCTTCTTCTTCTTCTATTATATGTAATAAAGAAAATTGTGTTTTATAACACTTGTACAAGCCACTTTTGTAGTAACGTCCTCCAACAAAGTCAAGACGCGAATTTCTTGAAATTAATCTTTGGAGAAGCAAATAGTTTTGGTTCGTAATAGCCTACTCAACGTTCCCACAGCTGGGACTCGAAGCCTACTCTTATAAGATAGACAAAACTATTAATCTTTATATATGTAAGTGCGAGTTGACAGATATTCACGATAGTTAATGATCTAGGAACTTGTCTATTCCATTTAGAAGCTCAAGACCAGTGAGTATCGAACCCGCGACTCCTCAGTAACAGAATACAACATATATTAGATGGTGAATATTTGTAAATATAGCAAATCATTCAAAGTTATTTAAGTCATTAAGGTGTTGTCCAAGTCGGCTAGCGTTGGAGATTTCCCGTGACAATTTCCCGTTAGGTCGCATTCTCAGTTTAATCTAGATGCACTGGGGATATGCACTAGGCGGCGATACAATTTGCGATAAGGAAACGGTATTCCATAATATATAATCTGATAACGACACATGCTATACGTATAAGCTTAACTGGGAACCGTATCAGCGAAGATAGGCAAAGATATATAAGATATGAGTAATTTATGTCTATTAAGTTACTACTTAAGTAGTTTCGTAGTGGTGGTATGTGGTGAGCAACAGAGACCGCCTAGGTAGGTACCGTGGAAACTTCTATTTCTCTCATCCAATAAAGTGTGCAAATGTTACTGTGTTCCGGTTTGAACGGCGCTGTAACGAGGCTTAAGATCCGATGGCCCAAATCGATGTGTACAAGGCGGTGCAGTGTATATCATTCTAACTAGCGATACAATATTATCTTCTTCTTAAAGTGCCTCTCCAACTAGTGAAGGTTGACGATCAGCGTGGTACAGTCCTTCCTGTCTCCGGTTCGGCGGAACAATTCGAACGCTCCAGACGTGTCAGTCCATTTCCTGATATTCCTCAACTATGACTTACCATACTTACAACAATTAGATCATGTCGCTCTTCTTGCGTTTCTTGAAATAAAAAAAATGCTAGGTATAACCTCAACTGCCTTCAGGTTAACCTTCGCTGTCCGCAAAAAGAAGGTCGAAGAAACGCTGCGTCCTAATTCGTAGGATCTAGACAACGTAGGATGAATACCTGTGGTGTGTCTGTACGTCCGGTGATAGAAGGGCGATGACGGAATCAAATCATCATCATCATCATCACCGTCAATACCGAATCTATATAAATACTTATATTGTACAACTACAATCATAACAGCTTTACTCTGTTCAAGTTTGTTTTTTACTTTACGAAGTGACGAGACAAGTGGGAAGTTCACCTGATAATAAGTAATACATTTGACCATGGCACCATGGCGCTAATTAAAACGGTAAATACAACCCCACATCTGCTCATCATCTGGAAACACTAGTTGTAAGGTCTCGTTACCCCAATAATTCCACTAGCTACAACGCTCTTCTAACCGGAACATAGTAATGTTTAGACACTACTGTTTGTCGGCTGCAATAGGCGCTACAGTGGTACCTACCTAGACGGTATCCGGCACCAAAGACCTATCACTAGTGACTGAGTAAAATTACTCAGTAAGAAAACTTAATATTTGGCCTGAAGCCGACGAGCGCAATGTACTGCTGGTTACTACTATGAGAATGTCTTATTCGCTCCGTAGCTACGTTATTTAAAAAAACAACCCTTGCGTAATGGAAAAATAAAGTAATTTCTATAGGTTACTCGTTCAAGGTTCGACCCTTAGGCCTTTCAAATGCGAGTCAATCGTCGTTACTGTCGGATTCAAGATCTCGTGAACACTTGAAGGTATGTAAGACTCTTCAAATATTCTACATAATAATGAATACGTTTATCCGAATAAAGTCATCTTTACGTTTTTCTTCAGAATTATCTTTTTACATGTTTTCTTTCAAGTTATAAGTGTATAAAACCGTGAACAGTAGAATTATCTGCCTTTATATGTTGATAACGATACAGATGCTGTTATAGCGAAAGAGTAACTATAAAAAAAATTGATAATAAAATACTTTTATTTCAGACTCCTAGATCCATATTAGTAGAACACATAGGAAAAAAACTATACTAATCCATATTAAGCAATAAAATGAAAATCTCACTCCAGCCAGACGGCAATATTCAGCTTGTTTATAAGTATGGGTAAGGGTCTAAATACCATCAGTTAAAAAGAAGAGCTGGGCTTCCAATTGGTTTTCTCAATCTATTCGCCAACCTTCAGTTTAAAGAGGACACTTAGTGATGGTGATATGAGCATGGTCCGCCCAGAGTTTTCTACATAGGCGAAGTAGGTCAAAGTACAGGCTCAACCTCGTCTACGACCAACGAATTGGTTCAGGTATACACCTGGTAGAAATAGGAGTTAAAAATGTAGTTTAAAACTGACTACACCGTGGACTACGGGTTCGCGAGTCCAGCATTCGAATCTCTGTAAATGACTTGCAGCGGTGTACTTTATCTAGTAGAAGGATGGTGGCCAGCTGGTGAAAAAAATTAACCATCGAGACGATTCACCTGATGGTAAGTGATACGTTTGCCTATAACAATATGGTGCTAGTTAGGATGATATACATTGAGCTCGTCCCCTTGAGACATAAGATGTTAAGTCTAGTTACCCCAGTAATTACACTAGATACAGCGCCCTTCTTGTTCCTTGACAGAGACATCGTTTATTGGTTAATTTTACATTGACTGGTGGTAGGTCTCTGTTGCCGGAGAACCTCTAGTTACCACCGAAGCTCCTGTAGCAGCCGACAAACAGTACGGTTCAGACATTACCGTGCTACAGTTTGAAGGGCGCTATAGCTAGTAACGTTACTAGGATACGGAGACCTAACAAATTCTGTCCCAAGACAAACACCATGCGATGCAGTATATATCATCCGAACTAGCCTCGCGTTCTTATGGAAAAGCGTATCACTTACCATCAGATAAACGTCCCGTTCGTCTCGTTGCTTAGTAAAATGGCAAAAAAATTAAAAACAAACACAAAGCCTCAATGGTTTTTATAATGCTACGTTCGGCTCGTAGCAGGTCTCGTAGCGCGTGTGGCACGTAGCTTGTAGAGGTGTGTAGACACCCTTAAACACGTTCGGCTTCAAGTTCCCCCAAATTTAAGTGTGTGTCGTTATTGTTCCGCGTGTACTGAAGGTGGGGCTGTCAAAATGGACACAAGAGAGTTCAGTAATGGCTGCACTCGACTCCGACCTTACATTCTTTAAAAAAGGACTCTTGGTAGTAGACTCTTACTAGTAGTAGTAAATAATATATTAGTAATGTATATTTTATGTTTATTTATTATCTATTGTTTATATTATATGTTATTATTTATTACTTCCGCCTTTAACATTTCTATGTCTCCCAGAGTGAATTGGCTGAGAATGCCATCTAGGCATTAAGTCTGCTCTCTTTTTTTTACTCTAAAATACGATGGGACGAGCAGATCGTTCACCTGATGTTAAGTGATTCTAATGCACTTATTAACGTTACCCTAGTATACACAGCATCACATTTTTCTCGTTGTCATGACACATAAGATATTGTTACATCTTATCTGATTAATATATTGTTACATAGAGATAATGTTACATAAAGATATTGTTACATATTATCATAAGATTTAACGTATTTTTGTAATATCATTAAATGTTAAGTTTAATTACACTAGCTACGGCGGCCTTCAAGCCGGAACATAGTAATGTTTGGCGTTGCAATGCTTTTCATCATCATCAGTGGATAGATGTCCACTGCTGGACATACACATACCTTTTACTATACAGTTAATACTGCAATTGCTTGAAATGGATTCTTGCCTCTTAAAATAAGAAGGACGATATCTACGCGAGTTAAGACCTTTTAAGATCGTTCCTCTTAACGGAAGCTGAAAGATCATATCAGAAGATAGTTGCAGTCCGGGTGGCAAGTAAAGAGCGATGTTGCAATATGCAAGTCCGTTGCAACAAAAAGTCAATATAACAAAGTTGAACAAGATGAAAATTACAAGAATCGTCTTTTTGAAAGAGAATGAATAAACTTGAATACCTCTTCTTTTAAGTCGGTATAAAGCATTTTATATTTACTTTAAAACAAAATATCTTTATTGAATATTTCTTGCGACTTTAGCACTTAAACATAGCAGCAGAAAAACACCGATTTTCTGGTAATCCACTGAAGAGGATCACTGGTGAGGTTTTAATAAAAAGAATTGTAACACAATCCTTCTGTTCAGAAGATAATATAGTCAAACAGATTGTAGACCCTTGGTGGTAATGAGCTGGGTGTATTACTAGAATAACATTTGACCATTGGGGTAACAGTGAGCTTGCCAAGTGGTGTTGCTAATAGACCTTTCAAAAGGAAAGTGGTGGTAAGTCATTTAATCTCTTAGGCAGTTAATAGCGGTAGATCACTGTTGATGCAGATCTTCTAGGTAGGTACCACCGCAGCAACTATTGCAGCGGACATACAGCAGTGTACAAACATTTCTGTGTTCCGACTTGAAGGGCGTTGTAATTAGTGCAATTACTACTGTAAAGAGACATTAATAGTGCCACAAGGCCACACTAGGAATGGAAGTAGGATATGAAAAACGAAAGGTGGGGAGAAGGAACAAGTCATGGTTGAGGAATATCAAGGAATGGATTAGCATATCTAAGTCGTCTGGATTCTTCCGCCGGACCAAAGACAGAAAGGACTGTACCACGCTGATCGCCAACCTTCACGACTTGGAGAGGCTTTTTAAGAAGAAGAAGGTTCTCCTTCTTCTTACTACAACTACAAGCACAATGTGGTACAATATCATCTTTACTAGCGCCACGTTGTTGTCGCTTCGTCGGCAAAAAAGTTGGAAAGATGAGATGTTGAGCATAATAATCACAGCAGCAGTTAATGTAGACATCACCAGACGTTCAGTATTTTGCTGATGATGATGCTGATTATATTTACTTAACACTCATGCCGCTTGTCACTTGCGCCGCGGAGCCGACGCGCGATAGTCTCAGAATATAAACGCACTACACAAAGGAAATAGATAATCTCGTTACCTTGTGTATAATTTGCATAATGAGCGCATTTCCGGCCAATCCCCCCCTTTTCATGTGTACGTACGTGTGACCTTTATTTGCACACTAAAATAAATTTAACGTGTTCGTAGCAATTTACTTATGCTACATATTAATCACGCGCTTTACCACTTAACACTACATCGCCACTTACCGTCAGGTGGGATCGTACTCAAACGCTAGTCTACACAATAATAAAAAAAATTAGCCGCGCAAGTATTCTTTGGGGGTAATATTAAAAATCCGTTCTTAGTTCTCATGACTGATGCTCATGCTTCCATGTCGTTACTTTCACTGGTTTTCAAGTGATTGGCAAACAAACAAAACCCATTTTCATTATATATATATATATATATATATATATATATATATATATATATATATATATATATATATATATATATATATATATATATAGCCATATAAATAGTTTTGATTACCTCCAAAATTACAACTACAGAGACTACATATATACACGAGGAGGCATCGAAGAGTAGTGAGAACAACATATATACTCCTTGGTAAGAAAAAAAATAAATAAATACGTACGGGTGTGCTGTTCCATCACCACAACGCACCCGCGCACAGATCGCCAGTTGCGATGGCTGCCATTCAGCAAGCTGGCTTCGAATTAGTTGACCACCCCCCTTACTCACCAGATCTGGCGCCTAGAGATTTTTATATGTTCCCCAAATTGAAAGAATACTTAAGGGGAAACAGGTACGAAGACGATAACGAGGTGATGGATGCCGTGGAAAGCTTTTTGCGGGATTAAGACAAAACTTTTTTTTAAAAGGGCTTGAAACCTTGGCAAAGCGCTGGACTCGGTGTGTAGAGAGACTCGGAGACTATGTAGAAAAATAAATTATTAAGTTATCAATAGTTATTATACTCTATCTCATTCTCATCACTTTTTGATCCCTCCTCGTATCAACAAATTTTAAAACTATCACTTTAAACTAATTTCTTTACGTTAAAACTTACAACACACCTCTTTATGAGACAAAAGTTAAAAAGCAATAAATAAAAAGCTTAATGGTAACAAAGAAAAAAATATACTCTAATCGATTTCGGTTTCCACACTGCAGCATTTATCGCTATTCGCTTTGGCGGAGGAACTATTCGAAGATCACCAGGATAAGTATCAAATTTGATAGAATTATTGGCGTTTCCGATTTCCCCAGGAATAATTCAATTGTATAGGAAACTAAAGGACTTTATCAGTTTAAACAAATCAAATATATATTGATAAAATCCCCTTAACCAGATACGGAAACTGGAGATGAGTCTCCATTGCCGGAGACTGTCTAGGTACCGCCGCAGCTCCTATTCCTAACGCCAACCAGCAGTGTGCAAACTCTACTGTGTTTATTGAAGGGCGCTGTAGCTAGTGAAATGACTAAGGTAACGAGACTTCATCTTATGTAAGGGATAGACCAGCTCTTTTCCTTTATTCAAGGAAACGACGAAACGAGCGGGACGTTCACCTGATGGTAAATGGTACGCCTGTTCATAAAGACGTGGCGCTAATTAGGATATTGTATATTGCGCCATAATATGCTCGTCGCTTTGAAACATAGCTGTTAAGCCTCGTTACTCCAGTAATTACAGTAGCTATCATCGTCATCAGCCGATAGACGTCCACTGCTGGACATAGGCCTCCCCCAAAGATCTCCACATCGATCGGTGTCGCGTTGCTCGCATGCAGTAGGTTTCAGCGATTCTCACCAGATCGTCAGTCACTGGCTATAACGACCTTCAGACCGGAACACAGTAATATTTACTATCAAGGGTACGGTGCTATCAAGACCTCGTCCCATAATTACTCTAATAATTTAATTTCACTATCCATTTCTTAATCAAAGCTTCCGTATAACTGGACACGTTCACCTGATGAGAAGTGATACGGCTACCGATTATAACCTGGCACTAGTTAGGATGATATACACTGCAACGCTCTTTCGGTAATGTTATCACCCTACTGTTGAGCGACATAACTACGGCGGTTCCATACTTGAGGGTTACCGACACTACTATCTTTGGTAGAGATATCCAGCAACCGTCTATCAGCTGGGGATGATGATTGTCCACATAGACATATGCAGCATATATAAAATATCTAAATAACCTTTGAAAGAAACAATTTACTTAAATACAAGCCAAAGCAATAATAATTATCTCGTAAGTAATAAAAGCACAAGTATATACTCGTACTTAATATCTAAGTAACAATCTCAGCCTGTTAACGTTGGGAGGCGAAAAAGAAATTTTAAGGGCAAGAGTATAAAAAAAGCTAAGTAAAGTTTTAAGTGAGATAAGAAGTATACATATATAATAATATTAATATAAGTAATTTTCATATGAAGGTATATATATTAAGTTATCTAATGATGTAAGTACAGTTTGAATTCCTCAATTGGGTCTCAAAGTCGGCAACTTGAGAGAAATGGTGACCGTTGAAGTAGAAATTAAACTTACTGGCGAATCTCCAGTGAAGTTTTCTAAACTTAATTATGAACTGAAATAGGTTACCACCAAACGGTTTGTAAGGGTGCATGAATTTTTAATTTTTAATTTGCACTAAAAGTAGCCGTAGCAAGCCACAACTTAACGTAGACATTCACTTAATTTTATAACTTGCTTTATACGTCTTACTGCTATACATTGAATATTCAGCTTTCTTTATATAATGTGCTGGTGGTAGGTCTCTTTTACTACCGTCTAGGTAGATACCACTGCAGCGCCTATTGCAGCTGACAGACAGTACTGTGAAAACATTACTGTCTTCCTATTTAAAGGACGCTACAGAATCAGAAATGTGGAGTTCCGCAGATGAACTCAGGTTTCCGACATAGCCCGAAAGATTGCTAGATTTAAGTGGCAGTGGGTATGGCATATTGCTCGTAGGACCGACGGCCGATGAGGCAGTAAGGTCCTCAAGTGTCGCCCGCGTACCGGTAGACGTAGTGTCGGGAGGCCTCCCACCAGGCCGACCGACGATCAGTTAAGTCTCAGGAATCCATTGGATGCGAGCATCCGCAAGTCTGATCGATTTGGAGATCTTTGGGTGAGGCCTACGTCCATCTTTGGACATCTATCGGCTGATGCTGACGATGATGATGATAGCTAGTGAAATTACTGAGGTAATGAGACAACTGGGGTAACATCATGTTTTACTGGTGGTAGGTCTCAATTGCCAAAGACCGTCTTGTTACCACCGCCGCTCCTATTTCTGCCGTTAAACAACTGAATGCAAATATTACCGTGTTTCGTTTCGAAGGGCGCTGTAGCTATTGTAGTTGCTAGGATAACGGGACTTAACATCTTCTTCTCAAGATGGCTAGTGCAATGTGGTGCTATGTATATCATCCTAATTAGCGCCACATTGTTGTAGACAGGCGTGTTATTTACTGTCAGGTAAATGTACCGTCTATCTCGTCGCTTCGTAGATTAAAAAAAATATTTTATATCTACCATTATTACAGCATCTCTGTGTTCCGGCTGCTAAAATCTGAAAGAAAGAAGATTGTCATAAGATGAATACTCACGTAGAATTGATGTCAACATTTAACAAAGTAAAGATTAAAAATATTAGAAATATGTATCATCGTACGCATGATAGTATCCGTATCAATCATTGATGTGTAAAAACAAGATATTTTGTATATAATAAGGCTTTACAGCAGTATTTCCGGTGGCGAGGTGGGTCCGTATCGGAAATTTCCCGCGCGACGGCACAACGTCTCTGCAATTTAGATGCACCGCGAGATATGCAGCGCGCGCTGACGTCGCACTCCGGGAATATCCCCGGGAAGGCACACGGCGAGAAAAGTCAAAACGTAGAAGATCAATTTTATATGCCAGATGCAAACAAACATTTCACTGGCATGCGTTTACTGGTGGTAGGTCTCTGCTGCCGGAGACCGTCCAGGTACCACCACAGCTCCTATTGCAGTCGATGAAAATTGATGTTGAAACTTAACATCTTATATATCAGGTGACGACCGGATTGTGGTGCCGTATTGTAATCATGATCATCAGGCGATAGACATTCAATTCTGGACATAAGCCTCCCCCAAAGGTCCCCACATTAATCGGGTCTGCGCTGCCCGCATCCCCGGACACCAAAAACCGTCGTTTGTAGGGTTCATAAGGAAGGAAGAATATTTGAACTATTTCCTATCACGCTGCCCCCAATGCGGGTTGGCGGTATATATCGTATCGTGGTGTATATGCAGTATATATCATCCTAATTAACGCCACGTTGTTATGGGCGTATCACTTACCATCAGGTGAACGGCCCACCTGTCTCAACTCTTAATTTGATAAAAAAGTGAAGTAATCAATCTATAAGCATAGTTTCTAGGACCAAAGCTTAAGGTATATAATCCTGGTATTAACGAACAATCCTTAATATATATCTATATCGATTCGACATAGAACAGGGTCAAACCGCATAACCATTATGTACTCATTATGTTCACGGAAGCTGGGTACTTCCTTGTTCAGGGTTGTAATCGGATTACACAATCTCAGGTATTATCGCATTTAGAGCTCAAGCTCGTTAAGCCAATCAGAGCCTGCGCCACGATTCAATTGCTGCGTTTGTCTTAAAATATTTAAAGTTTTTACACTACGTGGTAGGACTTACAGCTGACAGTAAGCAATGTGCTCCATTTAGAATATTTATACAGCTCCAAATTACGCTTGATTGTACATTACAAGCTCATTATTAAGCAGATTTAAATATCGTTTTAATATTGGTTACCTCTACAAGGGCTGCTTTCCTTCTAGTCTCCCTCCACTTCACCCTAGAAAAACTTGAAACATGAAATCTTTAGAGAAGTATTGTTAAGACAGCAAGAAGTATAAGCTCAGCTTTCTTTACTTTTTTACTCTCTAGCTGTCTCCTTATCGTTATCAGTCACTTGATACTCACGCCTGTCCTTGGCACTAGATTTCTCTACGATATTATGGGTCTACCTGAACATCTTCGACCATAACCTTTAGCACCCTCGCTGTGCTGTGACATACGAGAACTCTTAGTAGCTGTCGTCGATCCCTCTCTTAGCCGACTTTGAGAGTAGTCTTCAGTGCTCGCGAATTGGAAGATGTTTTTAGTGTTATTCTACGGCATACAGAAGTAACTTTAGTACTATTTTAATAGCATAAAACTTTAGAAATGATATTTTTATATTATTAAGAAAAAAATAGATGCGATTCACAAAGAAATTCTGATTTTAATACGATACGCAAACATCTTTAAAATTCGTCTGGAGTAAATTCTATTCAGGCGTGTGTCTTTGTCGTGGAGTGGGTGGGATTCATTCTTTGCATTCATAACGAGGTTAAACCCACAATAGACATATGACAAAGCTGGAAGACACAAAAGAACGGTCGATGCCATTATACACAAGGAATAATAGTATTATGTACTATTAATATATTTCAATAGTACTCTACCTGTCGATGAATTATATAACACGTATAAAAAGATACTCTTACGCTACTCTCCTCTTTAAGTCGTATTTCTTATGTCTGAGAATCATGGATACCTCCATCAATTACTATTATCTTAAGGATGTTCCACCATGATGTATCTCCAGCTAAGAGCATGGTTACTTACTTTATAATCAGCATTTTTCTCCTCAATGTGTTCTAAGTAATTAAACGCAAATGTGTTAACACTTTGTTATAGCAATGGGACATAATATATATATATATAAATATGATGAAGCGACAAGACGAGCTATCTTCTTAAGGTTCCTCTCCGACTAGCACAGGTTGGCAGTCAGTTCACCATATTTCGCCCGGTCTCTTGCGAGGTGGAACAGACGGCCTATGCAGTTACCTAATGATAACGATACGCCTGTCCATAACATAGCAATAGTTAAGATGATATACACAACACTACAACGTGCTTTTCGCTTTAAGACACGTCAAGTCTCATTACACCAGTAATTTAACTTCCTACGGCGCCCTTTAAACTAGACCAAAGTAATGTATTAGCTACCTAGACAGCCTCCGACAATACAGACCTACCACCATTCATATTAAAATTCCGAAGTATTAAGTATTAAGTACAAATATATTTACAGTTTCCGCCGGATGCGAGCAACGCAGGACTGATCGATGTGGAGAACTTTGAGAGAGGCCTATGTCCAGCAGTGGACGTCTATCGGCTGATGATGATGATGAAAAGTTGAAACACTTTCAAAATATGTATATATACAAATATTGTCTTCCGGTTGTCATTCACATTATTCAAGCCGGATTATTCTTGGTGAAGCTTCAGGAATGAAGGAGGACCGCAGCATAAACCGTTACGATATTACGTAGTATTAACACAGTATTTATAAAAAAAAATTATTTATTTATTAAATAAGATAAATTTTGTCCGTATGAGCTCCAAAAAAAGTTCCACATCGTGCACGGCGGTCCTGTCCGTCAGCTTGTGGTCTCCGCTTGCATTCAGCATTAAGCCGCTGCATGAGTTACTCCGTATTATGATTTAATAATTGGCACGCGCCAGTGCCAGGGCTTGCCAATCGCACCGGACGTATATTGGCTTAATGAACAACTGCACTGATTGCAGCGGCACGTAAGCAGATAACTGGAGTGCAGTAACCGAGTTAACTTTAATAGCATCCGAATTAAAATCTCACGATTATAGCTTGTTAATTGTTAATACAGTAATGTTTCCACACTACTGTGTTCCGGATTGGAGGGCGCTGTAGCTAGTGATATTACCGTAATACTACGAATACCATTGTTACTAGCGCCGCGTTGTTATGGACGAGCGTATTGCTCACCATCAGTTCAACATCCCCACTCGTCTCGTCGCTTCGTTAAATAATAAAAAAAAACATCTTGCTCTCCTTTTGTTGGATAGTAAGAAGTAAAAAAGCAAACTTGATAGCTACTTAAAGTTGCAACAAGAGTTGCGTCTTGATGGAATTGGAGAGTACTAGTTTACTGAAAAGGGATTAAGTTAAACAACTGGTAAAAGTTAGAGTAGTAATGACTTGATCTTTAAATGGATTTAACTGTAGACAACAGTATTGAATACACGATATAAGTTTTTTTATTTATTCATCAAAACGACAACACCTGATTGTACGTGATACGCCTGCCCATAATCTGACGGTAGTTAGGATGGTGTTACACGGTACTACACTGCGCTCATCGCCTTAAGATATAAGATATTTAGCCTCGTTGCCCCAGTAAACCCTAGTGGCTAGTGCTACAACTCACTCCAAACCGGAGCAGTAATGTTTGCACACTGCTGTTCGTCGGCTGCAATACGAGCTGCGGTGGTACCTACCAAGACGGTCTCCAGCTATAGAGCACTATCACCAGTTAACTTGATGAACAATACACACATTCGATCTGTTAAGATACTTTATCAGTAATCTCTATCTTTCATCTTAAATATGTGTTGATCCACATATACATATGTGTATATACATATACAAGGACATAACATTTACGACGGAAGTCCACTCCTGGACATAGTATCCGCCATACGTCTTTAAAATAATTTAAGGGGCCTGTCATATTATCAAGAATATTAATCGTAACCTAACGTAACATAGTGACGTCACACGTCAGTACCACGCCCGCCCACCCATCCACCGCCGCCGCTGCCCAGTGATTAATGGAATAACTTGTACTGTAAGTCATAAACTTTCAACTTGTAGTAACTCGCTTCTTCAACTAGACTTGCAAGTGATTAAGTTTTTTTTTATTTTTTTTCATTGATTTTTGTATACAACTAAATCATAAATAAGGAAGGTTAGGATGTAGAGGATATGTGGTGACCGTCGGGAACGCGGTGATTGAAGAAGTAAAAGAATACGTCTACGTCGGACAGGTTATAGAACTTGGCGGAGCTAACTTCAACAAAAAGATCGATAGACGCATTCAGCTCGGCTGAGCATGGAAACTCTGCCGTATCCTCACCTTGCAGATAACCCAATGCCTCAAGACAAAGTCTTTAACCAATGCGTCCTTCCCGCCCTTACTTGCGGCGCGGAGACACGGCACCTGACCATCATGCATCAGGAAGAAATTCGACGGAGAACTAAAGTTATCGAGGTGGCTCTCAAAATCTGGAAGCTGAAGTGGCAGTGGGCCGGCCATGGTGTCGTGTCAGTGACAGCCGACGGGGGAGGAAAGTATTGGAGTGGAGGCCGCGTACAGGTCGCAGAAGTGTAGGATGCCGTACCTCTAGATGGACCGACGACATCATCAGGGCGATTGAAAGTGGGTGGATGCGAGAAACTGAGGATTACATTTGATGGAACATGTTGGGGAAGGCTGCTGGATATAGAGCAATGGGTAAACAAAGGCTGATAATGATCATGAATATAGACAGAGCTCATTGTATTGTGATATCAGATGTTATATATCATTACTCCACTCAATTTACTAATCTTCTAAACTTCATAATAGCCAATTTACGTCCCCACTGTTGGGGCACATGCCTACCCTCAATATGAGGGCGATGGGGCCATAGTCACCACGAAGGCCCAACGCGGATTGGTGACTTCACACACACCTTACAATGAATTCTAACTCATGTGCAGGTTTCCTCGCGATGTTTCCGTTCACCGTTTGTATTTCGCTGTTGTAATTAAAGTACACAAATGTACATAACTTAAATATTAAAGTCATCGGTACATACAGCCTCTATCTCTATCACGAACAAAAATCCAATTCGAAGCAGGAACTTTCATGTAAAAGGCAAGCCGCTAGCCACTGAGCAGAGGGAGTTAATATAGCATCGTTATAAAATGGTTGTCGGTTCCGAATCACATTAACCAGATATTACCAACCGCAGTTTGTTTAGAATATATCTCGAACGTTAAGAAACTGTTCTCCTCTCTTCCAAACATCCCTCTCTCCACTCCCCATTTCACTCCCCTTACCCCGCGTTCCGCGAAATCTTTAGTGTGAAAGCAAAATCTGATCTAAGGAAGCCGCCAGCCTTCGTGCTACGAGCTCTTGCATTAATTTGCACAGAGCGATGTTCCGTTTCAGACCTAACACCGTATTATATTATATATTAATTACTTATATTATATATTAATATGAGAATATATTTCCATTATTATATTTATAAATATAATAATAAAAAAAATTTAGGAGTAAAATTTATTTTAACTAGTGGTAGATCTCTGTAAAGGTGCAGGGGTGTAAGGGGTCCCGCACAATAACTCACAATACCTAAACCAACCTTCACTGCTTGTGATGCTAATCAACAAACGAGGCTCTGGCTCCCACCAACTGACACTGGGCTAGCGTGGTGGGAAATGACCCAAATCCGCTCACACACGACGGCCTATGGTGCCCGGCAGTATCGCAGCCCATGCTATTTTTGTGGACCGACGATATTGCGAAGGTCACGGAAAACCGCTGGATATTGATAAAGCAGGAACGATTGATGTGGAAATCTTTGGAGGAAGCCTATGTCCAGCAATGGACGTCTACCGACCGATGACAACGATAATACATTATAAATATCTGATAAACAAATGACGTTGGGAATAGACAATGTAGGTCGTTGTTGTGGAGCTCCTGGATACAGATCCTTGAGTGAAGTTGTTCGCGTCTTAATGTCCTAATGTAAACAAATTCAAAACTATATTACCCTATTTTGTGGCATACATTACAAGAGACCTATTGTCCAGCAGTGGACGTCCAAAGTTTGGGATTACGAGCGAAGAATAAAACCCTTAAATAACTTGAATAGAATCTGTAAGACAGGAATGTACGTTTCATTCCTTATGTATCATCCCCGCCGGCGCTGCATTGTAAGAAGCTGCAAATTATCAAGGAAATGACAGTTAGGTTATGAAAGGAGAAGGATATTAATAATTAACAGCGCCTCTCGCCGCTCAGTGCTCTGAGGGAGCTTTTACGTTTTAAAGTGAATAGGTAAGAGCTTTTGTGTAGGGAAACGAGCTTCCGTTCCCAATGAGTCCGCGCCCTGTTTTATATTAAATTAATGCAACATCGCCCCGGCCTCAGAGCTCACTGGCGCTCTTTAAAGTCAGTAATGCAACTGGTCTGCGTTAACTATACGCAATATAAGGTGAAAGGGGTCCTGCACAACACCCACAATTCACCGTACCCAAACCCAAACCTCACCAGCTCTTGGTGCAGCATGGTAATCAACAAACGAGGCTATGGCCCCCATCAATCCGCATTGGGCCAGCGTTGTAAGGATTGATTCAAATCTTACCATATTAACCACTACAAACGTGGAGATTGTTGGAGTAGGTCTACGTCCAGCAGTGGACGTCCATCGGCTGATGATGATACGCAATATTACCGAGTAATGGACAAGAGGTGTAATTGCTAAAAACGACTACTGTACGGTAAAGCACATGTGTTCATCATCATCAGCGGATAAACATCCACTGCTGGACATAGGCCCCTCTGAAAGATCTCCACGTTTGTAGGGGTTCATGTGGGGGGATATGGGTAATTTCCCACCGCGCTGGCTATGGTACATGTGTTAAGTTGCAATATCCGCCGCCGTGATATGCACTCGTACACTTAACATTACAATAAAGTTTACGTAACATTACGTTTTATATATTTATTAAGAAATTCGTAAACACTGTACATCTTAATGGTCCTTCGAGCCGGATATATATATATGTGTGTGAATGTATAGAATATATGCAGCTTTCAAGTATTTAAAGGTAAACTTATATCCTAGACACAGATGTAATTAATTTTTAATATAATACTACTGTCTTCGTTTCGCAGTGATAAGTGGTTAAGTTTTAACATAAGTTGCCTAGGTTCGATTCCGTAGCTTCTTCATTTCTAAGTGTATATTATTTTCTAACCTCTCCTGACTAATTAGCACGGTTACATTATAAATGAGCCATCATAACTAGATTGTGCTGCATCTGTTAATATACGAGAGCCGGTGTGTTCTAAGCGAGCAAACTTCCTCACACCCTGTGTTATTATTTTCTTCTTACCCCACGTATGTGACATAGGTATATTAAACTTTATTTAACCCTTTTTTTATGCTTTAAAAAACCGCAAACGCTTTCATAAGAAACTCTCGAGATGAAATCTAGTGACCCGTTTACGTTTATAAAAGACGTACGCAGCGCTTGGCGGCTGAATGCTGGGGAACGCACTATTTTTTTTCTCTGTTTACTTTACTACATTTTTTTCATTTATTTAAGCTTTATTCGCCCAGTGCAATAATATAAACAGGCGGTCATTTCTCATTTTCATAAGAAAAACACGAGTGGATTTACTTCGTTATACAAAACAATTACTAACAACTACAGGGAAATAAAGAAACTTTTCTTCTAGGTTTAACTATTCATTTAAATATATAGTGAATAAACTATAAAATAATTTACATATATATATAACATAGTAAATAGAAACACTTCAAAGGCTGTACATAAATAATGGAAACATGCTTATCTCTTTGTTAAGTGTTCCGCTCATATGTTTCCTGTACCTTATAAGAGGTGGAGTACAGCCTCTGTTCTTCCTTCTCATATTGACAGCCTGCCACCATAACATCAATTGATATATTTCGGCTGACAAATGTATAAAAGCCTGAGCCTGAGTATTATTTACGAGCACGCCTTACCGCCTTATATGATTGCCGCTTATGTAAAATTAAGCTCTTGTATTACCCCACTACAGATAAATTAATCAAACATCCTTTTAACTTATTGCGAACTGTACACTGTTTCAATATTATCAAAAAAAAAACGAGAAATTAAACTAGAATTAGAATAAGATGACTAATAAATGAATAGCTCTATTTTTGTTCTTACAACTGATACTCAGGACCTCTAGCAAGATGAGAGAATAAATCATTTATCCAGCACTGCCTAAGGGGGTGTTGTTGAAGGTCAGATTAACTAAAGATGTTGTTCTATGAACACGTGAATTACTTCACCATATTTTTCTTTTCCAAAAGCTCAAAATCATTAAAGATCGGACCCACGCCGGTTATAGAAGTATCACTCACACGACAGCCTTACAAACAGCCATCACGGCTTTGTAAGAAAAAAAAAGGTATAACAAATTGAATCCGATGGGAGTACACGGCTTAAAATATGCACGGCTGCCAGCTAAACAGTCAATAATAACTGGGGGAGCCGACACCAGGCCAGCACTAAATCCGGTACGTTTCAGTTAATATTTCATGGGGCCGTTACAGCGATGCGCCAGTCGACGCCGTAAATCCAGCGCTAGTGGTGTCCTCCATACGAGTGTCAGGATATATTATTATTATTCATATTTCCATAAATATCAGACAACAGTCTACGATATACGAATCACTTACATACCGGAAATCGTCTACTTGACAGTGGCAATACGCAACCGTCAAAAAAATAAACTTAATAAAAAGAGTAAGATAAGTACATATTATCTTTTATTACTTATGTGGGGAGAAGGAAGTCATGGTTGAGAAATGTGACCAGATTGTTCCGCCGAACAGGAAACAGGAAGGACTGTACCACGCTGATCACCAACTTTCACCAGTTAGAGAAGCACTTTAAGAAGAAGCAGATTACTTTTCAAATTTGCCTGAAAAGCATAACACAGAACCGTAGTTATTTTTAACTGGTAAGCAGTACTGTGCGAACATTACTATATTCCAGTTAGAAGGATGTTGTAGCTAGTAGACACCATAGTAATGTGACACAATATCTGATGTCCCAAGTTCACATTGTAACGAGCAGGCGCATCATTTACCATCAGCTAAACGTTTGGATAATCACTTCCTTTTTCATTATAAGTCCTTATATCCTGTCTATAAATATTTGTTTAATACACATAATTGTCAAGAATAAGTTTTGTAAAGAAAAATACTAATCCAAGTTAAATAACTTACCTTTGAAAGTAACGTATGGAAATATCACAAAATGCCTTTATTTCATTAAAGAATTTATGTTTTGAATTTTTTTTTTATACAGCAGTGCGATCTCTGGGTAAGTTATATATGTATATATATATATAACAAATTCATAGTATCAAGTTTATTATGTAGGCTATTCACACCAATGGTCATGACGCTTAGGTAAACGGTATAGAAGTTAATGGAAGATCAGACACCTTCAAAGAGGATCCTTTTATGAGTTCCCAAGGTTGCTCCTGAAGGGCAAAATTCCTGGAAAACGTGCACCTGGAAGACAGCGCAAGTAATGGTTTGACGACATGAAGGAGTGGACCGGGTTTAAATACCATCAGTTAAATAGAATAGCTGAGCATCGAATTGGTTTTCTCAATCTGATCGCCAAGCTTCAGTTTGAAGAGGACACCTAATGATGATGATGATAGAAGATGTAGTGCTTTAACGAATCTAAGCGAGTGAAAAAAAACGTTTTCCATTCATAAATTATATGTATATATAAATTTGTATGATAATGAATGCTATTCTTCCGTGGATCATGATCCTCAAAGTTATATGTATATTGTTGAAGGGAAACTCCGAGCTTCGATGTGTACCAAGTAATTCGCATCCATCTCGTTCGCCTTGTAAGTTGTTGTAACAACTGCTCCTCGCCGGGATTCCTTCCATTTACATATAAAAAGCTTTATTATAACAAAAAAAAAAGTATCCGTCCGTCGTATTAAAGGAACATCGATAAGCGCCGCCCCTATTTCTCCCTGTTAGGTCCGTAAAATTTCCGAGTGTCCGCCATGAATAACAGGAGTAAGGGTATTTCAGAATTATGACGTCATCACTCTGTGGACTGAACGCGGCGGACGATTGTACAGCACAGAGTAACCACGGTGCAGAGTGATCATAAAACATTGATATTTTAATTAAAAAAGTGGACAAACGAGCCAAGAGTTCACGTGATAGAAAGTGATCACTGACAGCCACAGACTATTCGCAGCTACATTACCGATGTTTGAAGAAGTGGTAGGCTTTTATCTTGTATCTTTTACTGGTGGTAGGACTCCATCAATTTAGGTACCACCGCAGCCGAACAGTAGTGCATATACATTATTTTGTTCCGGTTCGATAGGCGCTGTAGCTGTTGAAATTACTGAGACAACTAGACTTAACATCCTACACCTCAATAACCTCGTTGTTATGGGCAGACGGGTCACTTCTTCGAATAAAGAGAAACAGTTCATCCAGTACGCATTAAATCATGATCATCAGACAAGAGACGTCCACTGCTTAAATCAGATCCTAGAGATATCCACACCGATCAGTCTACCCTTACAGAGTTGCGATAGATGAGGAGATCTTCGGAAAGTCCATCAGATCAAACCATATTGTTGGATGCTTGCATTATATAATTCTTCCACGTTAGATTCATTGTTCGTACATTATACGAAATGGAGCAGTTCCCCGCCCGCTTGCTGATCATAACACCCCCGCAACTCCCTTTGAGGTAATACCTTTGTAAAATCCATTCTTAGCTGACCTCCAAACGGCAGAAGTGATGTCTCCACCAAATTTTAAGTGTTTACGTATAACAGCATCAGAGATTTCGTAACGAGTCAATTAATATTTGGATAGCTCCTCTCTGTATATATATAACCCCTACAAACGTGGAGGATCTCTGGGAGAGGCGTATGTCCAGCAGTAAATGTCTTCGGCTGATGATGATGATGAAACAATTATTTTTACCGTCAATCTATTTTTTTTATTAAATAAACTATGAATCAAATACAATTTACTTAGTTATAATAGCAAATATCTTGTTGATACGTAAATGTCTTACCTCATGGGATGGTTGAGGATCAGGTGGAGGGATGATCGACGGCGATGGGTGAGGCGACGGAGCGAGCCGCGTGGTACCACCATACTCTTTTTCTTCTTCCTGCTGCCTCTTTCCCAGCTGTGTGGGTTCAGCACAGTATGTACTTCTCTTCCACATCCCTGTATCAGCCGTCACATCTGAATTCACACTCTTCTTACACATGTCATCTTTCACACAATGCATCCACACTTTCTTCGGTCTCCCTCTACCCTTATCACCGAAAAACTACCAACAAAATAAATAATGATTTCAATAAAATATCCAAAACAGTACTCATCATTCATCATCATCATTATCAGCCTTTGTTTATAGAACTGCTGGATATAGGCCTTCCCCAATGTCTTCCATCAAATGCGATCCTCAGTTCTTCGCATCCAAGCCATCCGCATTAAGTTAAATATATTGAACAATAGAAATATATTTAATTAACTAAATTATTAATTATTTATACAGTAGCTATCTGTCAATGTCACACGCAGAGTTAAAGGGGTCGAAGACGAGGACGTGTCTTCAAGACTTCCCTGTACACCCTCGCGGTGAAGAATAAATAAATATAAATAATGTTCAAAATAACCATTTATATTTTTTTTAACAGTGAAGTGTGATCTTCAGGATTCTCATAGCGACGAGAATTTGGCGACGTACACTTGAAAGCAAGTGATACGCCTGCCTAAAACGTGACGCCAGTTGGGACGGTATACACAGCACATTGTGCTCGTTGCCTTGAGATGTAAGATGTTGTCCCGTTATCCCAGTAATTAGACTAGCTTCAGCGTCCTTTAATCCGGATTGCCGTAATGTGTGCACAGTACTGTTTATCGGCTGCAATAGTATCTGGACGGTCTCCGGGAATAGAGATCTAGCGAAACAGGTTAGCAAGAATCGAACCGGGGACCCCTTACAAAACTTTTAGCCACTGTGCCACGGAGGCAATTAAGATGAATTGACAACTAGTTAAAATAACCTCACTATTACTTTCTAATCTGTGACCTGCAGCCATTTTACGATAGTGCTGCGAGCGGGGAGTGTGGATGGGGTACCGGATAGTGAGGAACATAGTCTGATCACTTTGTATTTTTCACCGGGGCGCACTGACCCGCCCGTACTGCGGACTGATTAATTCGCCTTCCTCCGCACCTCCGCACCTCCGCACCTCCGCACCTCCGCCCTCCGCCCCCCACCACCACCACCTCTCTCTCGTTTCTAAATTGTCGCGCACTAAAAACTGATGGACAGAAACCTATTTGGCTAGTCCACCGAATACAGTGCACTCACAAAATAGCAGGCGGGCCCAGTTATTCAGTTTGCTTTGACACTCGCGTTTATTTTTTTGTTCCACCCCCTCTGCTTCAGTGTTTTATTTATTAAGAGGCTTTGTATCAGAAGCGATTACAGGGGTCCGTAAAAACAACAGTTTTATAAAGTTACCACCAGCGTTCGAAATTTTATTTTATTCGACGAGACGAGCGGGACGTATACCTGATGGTAAATGATACACCCGATCATAATATGACGCTAGTTAGGATGACATACACTGCACATTACGCTCTTCAACTTAAGATATATTAAATCTCCTAACCCCAGTAATAAATACTATAACATCCTTCAAACCGGAATACAGTAATGTTTACACACTACTGTTTGGCAGAACAAATAGGTGCTGCGATGGCGCCTAGACGGTCTCCGGCATCAGAGACCTACCTCGAGTACTCTGTAGCAGTACCTCAGTATTTAACATGATGATTCTTAGTGCTACCATTTATATTGCAATTCAGTAACGTTAACGCTGAACTGACTTCGGCAATGGAGACCTTCCACCAGTGCTCAGAGATTAAAGCCATATAACTTACGAGTAAGCCGACGCCCTTTCCCTTTCATTTTATATCACATAAACATACTAGGGGGTGTAAGGGGTCCCGCACAACAACTCACGGGACACAAGCCAACCTCACCTGTTCATGGTGCACCCTGCTAACCAACAAATGAGGCTCTGGCTCCCACCAGTCCGCATTGGGCCATCGTGATGGGAAATGGCCCAAATCCCCCCCAAGAAACCCTATAAGAGAGACCATGCTGAATGTAGAGATCATTAGGAGAGGTCTATGTCCAGCAATGGATGTTTATCAGCCGATGATGATGCAGATGATTAATACTAGTAATTTTTATACATAGTTTAGTTAATTTTTTACTATAAGTAACACAAATTTATTAATAGTGATTAACTACGACATATATATATATATATATGTTTGTGGCAACATTATTTAATAATTAATAATCTTTACTATCCAAAATTTACCTTTAAATGGTAACAACATTATCCATACATCAGTAAATGAATTTGATTCCGAAAATATCGCTCTCAGATCCAGAATGAGATTATGGAGGAGCAGGGCACACGTGACTTGGCTGCTCCGGACTCTCAGCCAAGAAACGAAATAGCTCCAATACGTCTACTCCGATATCTTTCAGGTCATCTATAATAAGGTTATGCTTGTTTCTTTTATTCAGAACAGACGATTCCTTATCCTCAAATATTAACTTTGGAGGATAATAATTCCTTGTACAGTTATATTATTGAGATAAATAATGGCTGTTTGTTGGACGGTTCTTATCTGCCGTACAAATAAATCTCTGGTCAATGACTCCATAAAACTGTGGTAATAGTAACAGACGATGCGATAGTTCTCAGACGGCCTCCCCCAAAAAAGATTCACCACCACTAAAATAAAGATTTAACATAGATAAAACAACCAAGTTTAATTCATTGTATAATGTACGTGTGTATGGAATTTGTCTGAAATATTACTGCCCAACCCCCTCCGACCCCTTTCCTGTCACTAACACCCCCGCAACTCCTTTTGGGGGTACCATTTTATAATATCCATTCTCAATTGACCTATACATATCAAAAGGAATAGTCCTACCAAATTCGAAATATCCAGGCTTTATGGTTCCAGAAACATGGTGATGAGTCACATGTACGGAAATCTATTATATATATATATATATATATATATATATATATATATGTATGTATAAATACATATTGAATTAAATATGTATACAAAATGATTAATATAAAAGTCATCATCATCATCATCAGCCGAGAGACGTCCACAGCTGGACATAGGCCTCCCCCAAAGATCTCCACATCGATCGATTATTGGAGTTCATTGAGGGTAATTGGACCGTAACCCAGCACGCTGGCGCAGTGCTGGTTGGTGGTTGGTCAGAGCCTCGTATGTTATGACACCCTTACTACCCAATATAGAAGTACAATAATAAAATATTCAGGTTCCAGTTTACGTCAGATCATACATTATTTTCGCTAGACATCGTTATAGATGATACAGTAGATATAAAACTGATGTACCCTCCTCTCTGATGACTCCCTGGATGAGACGTAACAGCTACTTTACGTGGACTAGTTTGATGTTATCGCAGAATCCCAGACTTGTGTGATCCAAATAATTTTAATGCAATAAGAAATTTAAAATATTTGATGATAAATCATACATTACTATCATATAACTAATCACGAGAAGGGGTGTAAAGGGTTCCGCCCAACATCTTACGGAGCCCAAACCAATCTCACCAGCACGCGGTGCACCCTGCTGAATAACAGACGAGACCATCCACCGACCCGCACTGAGCCAGCGTGGTGAGCTAAGGCCTAATTCCCCTCAATAAACTCTATGGAGATTTTTGTGGGAGGCCTATGTCCTGAGGTGGACGTCTATCGGCTGATGATGATGAACTGATTGCGAAGAAAGTTCCTGGTTCGATTCCGTAGCTGTATATGGTGAAGATTACATGGCAGTAATTAATGAAGGAGATTTTTTCAAACTCATCTGTGTAATTACTTTAATCTGTCACCATCACATTATAGCTGTATTCTCACTGTTAGCATATAAGAACTAGAGTATTTTGAAAGTGAGTACATCACACCATCAATGGCCTCATTGACACTTAACACCACGTGATATTGAGGTCAAGCTTTAGCAAATTTACCGACCTACGGAGTAGGGTTTGCCCCAAGCCCCGACTAAAGCTTTTTCTATCCACTGATGGATATTCCTTCTTCAATGCTTTCTATCAAATGCGGTCCTCTATAGTTTTGGGTTCCGCCCACTTCCGTTCCTACGAACAATATTTCAAATTGAGGTCAAACGTTAACATAAAAAATGTACTTTAATAATACCAAGAAGCTATCTCTAATCTATTCTATAGAAAAGCTAGTTTTAACAAATAACTTGTATTATGTAATAATTAATTGACTCACATATTAAGTTCTATTCTAAGTTGGGGTGTGACTTAGTTTTCTTTTACTGTGCTCAATGCTCTATATCTCCCAACACTGCTTCAAAGTCCCAAGTTCAAGAGTATGACAATAAATATCAAGTCTACTACAAACTCACTTGATACTCCAGTTAAATTTTTCAATAAAATAATAAATAAGTTATCGCGAATACCTGGAGCGCTTCTGATCGGCTTCCTATTATATCTTTTTGGGTTAATAGGAAACGACTCATTCTCCCACACATGTGTACGGCGGCAAGTAAATGTAAACATAACATTAATAAATCACAATGTAAACATGGGCCCATAACAGCCACCAGTCACTTACTATAACACACCGACCGAATAACCAACCCCAATTTTCTAAGACGGCAGCCTCGCGCGATGCTCCAAACTGAACTTTAATGCCATAGCAATAGAGCTCAAAATGCTTTGCGGCTTCAGAAATCTCACATACACCCATAAATTTCACGGAAAACAGGGCATTCCGTACGCAGTTGAGTCAAGTAGATCAGAAACAATATAGACACGACAGATTTAACAAAAAAAACAACTGTTTTGAAGATTATAGATCGTGTAAAGATGTAAACGATCATTTCTATCATCGAGACACGAACAAAAGTTGAATCAGTAGAAAAGACAACTTTAATAGATGAATTTAAGTTTGCAAGGTATAGCACTCCTCAGCCCCCTTCTCAGCCCTCCCTGGGATTAGCTTTAGGCGTAGTGGCGGAAGGCACCGAGCCGTACCGTAGGAGATCCAGGAGCTTCCCACAGCGCACTCAGAATAACCACCGGTGGGTTTTAGTCGGTAAAAATCTCACAAAACCTTGTCTTCCTCCCAGACGCAAGGTTTTTTTTTAGATATTTTCCTCCAATAACAAAAAAAATAAGTACAGCACGTAGACAACTACTGCTACTATTAATCCTGACCACTGCGACCATACGGAAACCACTTCTGAAGATATAAACAAGACAATGGATTTAGGTCTGCCAGGTGTACATAAATACAAGATTTCTCTACTTGATTGATATTTATCTTTAGAAAATAATTTTCGATGGTAATGGTGATGTTTATTATAAAATTACTTAGTTGCCCTCATCTTGACGTGCATCAATAGATGATTCACGAGATTGGATAATTTTTAGTTTTAGTATGGTTGTTCGGTTACATTGCAATATGGGGTAGGTAATAATCAAAATCTTTAACCTATTTAACTTCTGTTTTCATTCTATGAATCCACGCCAGCTTTAATGCTAATCCACTCGGTCTGCTTCAGCATCCTTTCTCATGTCTTAATATATTTCTTTTATATTTGTAGCCTCGCAGAGGTTGACCTGTATAGGTATAAACAAATACTTAAGCTCCTAACATTACGTTGTCGCTGATCTTTGAACCCAAGGCGCCGCAAAGTCGGTGGTTACTCACGGAAAGGCGGTGCACTCTATTCGTGGTCTTCACCATACTATCCTCTGATGCCTTCAAAACCTCTATTGACTTTGAAATTCACCACCAATCCTAAGCTAAATAATAATGCCCCGTCTATATTGGCAGAACTAATCAGTAAGCTAAATCTTTTCTCCTTGACTTTACAACTTCTTTTTCTATTTCGAAGTGGTCCAAAAGTTAGGATGTTTAAATTCACTTGGACCTTTTCTGTTTAATTAGCTCCACAATCAAGGTATTTGGAGATTTATCAAATTCCTCTACTAAAAGTAATACAATATAAAATCTGATTAAAAATAACAATATGTTTGTATGTAAGACTAAACAACAGATAACATTAACAATATAAAGAAGCAAATACATTACCTGATGGCAGGTCTCTATTGTCAGATAAAGTCTAGGTACTACCGCAAAGATGTGATCTGTCTTGACAAGCGATGAGAAGAAAATCGCGACGAGCTCAATGTGGTGCGGTGTATACCATCCTAACTAGAGCTACATTGTTATGGGTGGACGAATAACTTACCATCAGACGAAAGTCCAGTTCGTCTCGTAGATTCATCGAATAAAAAAAGGAGTTAAGTTATAGATTTTGTTTATTCTTCTTCTTCTTAAAGTGCCTCTCCAACTAGTGAAGGGTGCCAATCGGCGTGGTACAGTTCTTCCTGTCTCTGGTTTGGCGGAATAATTCAGACGCCTCAGATAGGCCAGTCCATTCCCTGATATTCCTCAACCATGACTTTTACTTTCTCCCCACCTTTCGTTTTGTAGAATCTTTACCAATTATAATCAGCTGCAGATCATATCGCTGATGACGGAGTACATGACCAAGGTAAGAGATTTTATGTTCCTTAACCGTAAGCATGTGGTTTCGCTTTTGGCCAATTCGTTAAAAAACATTGACACTGGTCCCTCTCCGAGTCCAGCTAATTGTTTATTACCTACCCCATATTGCAATGTCACCCAAAAACCATATTAAATCTAAAAATTATCCAATCGCTTCTCGGGAACCATCTTCCAATGCACATCGAGATGAGAGCGTCTAGACGACTAACTCTATAACCTATAACTAGATTTTTAACGTCACATTACCTTCGAAAATTGTTTTCTGAATATAAGTATGAATGAAATATCGCGTCCATGTCTTTAGGAAAGCACCGACTCCAGCACTTGGAAAACACCACCTAACTGATGAACGTATGAAAATAAGTGAATACATTTTTTATTGTAAGCACAACTTTATCGACTAAAATCAGTTAGTTATACTAATAGGGTAAATAGGGTTGATAAAATCTAATTGTTCTGCTTTAAGTCTACAATTTGCCAATGAACCGAAATTTAATGCGAATTGTTCAATTATAGTCCTCCAGGTCGTATGTTAGGCACTTAACGAATCAGCCACCACATTGCAAAGTATACTTTATGTCAAAGACATAAAGGTCATTTTTCATTACACACACATATGAAGTCTATTAACTACGTCCAATACGTGTAATGGCGGACATTAAAGGTTTAAGTTTTAGCTTACAGTTGTTGTAAATTATCATTTTTAAAGTTCATTTAACCTAAGTAAAACTAGGTGATAGCTTAAATCTTTTACACCATGTTGTGTCCTCTTGGATAAATGGATAATTCTAGACCGGTATCGGCGCAAACGTTTGTGAACTTTTCAAAGAGAGAGAGATACCTAGAACCGCTCTTTAACTTCTGTATAGTGTATTTTATCATCAGCTGATAGACGTCCACTGCTGGACATAGATCTCCCCCAAAGATCTCCAGATACAGTCAGCATGACCTCCAGTACCGCGGGGCACTAGAGGCGACAGCCGTATATAGGGGTTTATATAATGGGGTTTGGGCCATTTCCCACCACGCTAGCCCAATGCGTGTTGGCGGGAGCCAGTCTCGTTTGTTGATTATCAGCGTGCACCACAAGCAGGTGAGGTTGGCTTGGGTCCCTTGAGTTGTAGTGCGGGACTCCTTATTTGTATTCCTCACAATACATTTATATTTATTTTTTACTAGATTAGTGGACTTTACCACCACAGACCATATCACCACTTTACATCCGGTGGGATCGCGGTCAAGCGTTAACTTGACGATTTAAAAAAAATCATTGTATAAGAAACAGCTATAATTTTACTGGTGGTAAGTCCTCATGCCACAGACCGTCTACGTACCACCGCAACGCCTATTGCAGCCGACAAACAATAGTACGCGTTTTTCGGGGGGAAGTCTTCGAAATATACACTGCTTCAGGGTTATGTGAGATTCTTACTCACTTAAATCTCCTCGCTGCTCTGCATCAGTGCATTCGGAGACGCTCCGGGATCTCTTATAGAACACACCGGTGCCCCTCTACACTTTGCGTTACACGTCTCTAAGGCTAACCCTCCTAAGCACCATCGCTGAGCCATACACTGGCCTATGCAGGTTCACTTGAGCGATGAGGGCCACCACCCTCAGGGCCCGCGATACTCCTAGACCCTTTTAGTCGTTATCTACCACAGGCAGAGCTTACCTTAGTCCTATTCTTACTAGCCCGAGACTATGGCGCTGGTACCTACCTAGACAGTCTATAGCAACGGAGACCTAGCACCAGTAATTGTTCCTTTATCATCAACATTTGCAAATAGAAAATATCCAGTATTAAGTATTAATATTAGGGATGTGATTAAGTAGTGAGTATTCAGTATTAATATTAAGGGGTGTGATTTTATTAACGCCGTTGGAAATTGGATTACCTAAAAATTGTCGGTGGTTCTCCGGATCCGGCTCGCGGGGCTCGCGGGGCCCACGCGCCCGGCGTCGCTGGCGAGGTGAAAGTTTACACTTGGTATCGACAGCTCCACGGCAACCACTGCGGCTGCGGACCTGCTCCTGTCTCTGCCAACGAAACTATCAACAATCTAACAAGGCCAAAAAATTTAAAGGGGTTAATACATATTCATACATATTATATAATCCATAAAATATATTCATCATCATCAACAGCCGATAGACGTCCACTGCTGGACATTGATCTCCCCCAAAACTCCTCACATCGATCGGTCCCGCGCTTCTCACATCGCCGGGCACCATGGGCCATTTTTAGTATGGGTTTATATGGGGACTTTGAGTCATTTCCCACTTCGCTGGCCTAATGCGGTTTGGTGGGAGCCAGAGCCTCGTTCGTTGATTAGCAGGGTGCACCACGAGCAAGTGAGGTTGGGTTGGATCCAGTGAGTTGTTGTGCGGGACGTGGATTATAATTTACTGGCGCTAGGTCTCTGTTCCTGGATACTGTCTAGGTACCATCGCAGCACCTACTGCAGCCGACAAACAGTACTATGAAATTACAGAGGTAACGAGACTTAATATTTTTCGTCTGAAGGTGACGAGCGCAATGTGATGCTGTGTATTTATGCTACTTTGTTATAGGTAGGCTTATCACCATCAGGTTAACGTCGTCTTCATTTCATAGCTTCATTGAATAAAAATATAGTTTATTAATAAATATTTCAATAAATGGCCAATGAAGTTTCTAGATAACTATAAAGAAATAACATATACAAAGCATAACACATGAATTGAAGTGAATGATGACATTAACTGTTATACATACACAAATTTTTAATGTTTAAATAAAAAATTAAAAACTTAAAATCTAGAAACAGCTGAGATACTTATATCCGTAGTTACAGTGGTCGCCCTGTACACATCTAACTCGTCGGATAGCGAATACAGAATTTCCGCCGATATCCCCATCCGGTATTCCGGCGGGATCGGAATTTTCCACCCTTATTATTTATACGGACACCGGGCGGGGCTCCGCGCCGCTGATAAATTATAAACAATTTGTCTATTCCTGTTTAATTATTGAAACGGAAAAATTGGATTTGGAAACGGTGTGCTGATCAACATCCAACTTAATCACTTTACTGCGAAACTTAAGATTTCTTACTGTATACAACTTAACTGGCGGTTCCGCGTCCGCTTCGCTGGCCGTAATATAGAATTACACTTGAGATATGTCTGAAACATTCCTTGAGAGCAAACGCGACTGCAAATGATTTTATACCAACCGTTACCATAGTAACCGCATGATTAATACCAAATGGAAAAGTTTACAAAATTTAAGTAGGATTAAAATTATGAAGGAAGTAGGAATTTCAAATAAATAAATAAATAACCATCGAGAGATCAGCTCGCGTCGAATAGTCGTGTTCCTATATTGATACGTTCACTAGTTTTCACGTGATTGGAAAATAATCTGTTCAAATACAACAAACATTGATGATAGATCTCTGTTGCCGGATATAGATAGGTACGACTGCAGCTCCGACTGCCTTTTACGCTGCACAGATTACTGAAGTAACTAAACTTGATATCTCTCACCATCAGGTGAAAGTTTTTCTCAACTTCAGTAACAGAAATAAAGCATTTCTGTGTACAACATAGCATTATCATGGGGAACATAAGAGAAAGAGAAAAGGTTTTTTTTTAATTAAAAAAAAGAGTTAGACGTTTGTAATAACATAGCGCTGGTTGGGATGATATACACAGCAGCATATTGTGCTCCATGCATTGAGAGATAATTGTCAAATTAATGAGTCTTCATTACCCCAGTAATTTCTTACTATAACAGCTTCCAAACTGGAAAAAGGTAATATTAGCACACTTCTGTTTGCAGAAGTAGGAGCTGCAGTGGTACTTACGCAGTCTCCGGCAATAGAGACCTACAAGTTAGATCTGGTTAAGCCCTTGCATAAAAATAACATCGTCACATCAATCAATAATATGAGGTACGTACACAAGGTAGATAATTCATAAAGTTTCTCCAATAAGCGATCCATCCAGCATCCGCACCGCACGGCAAACTTTAAAGCGAACAATCAAATGGATTACGTATTAGTTTGCAATCTCTATTGCTTTCAATTTATTTTTACGCCAAACCTTCAACTTGCGGCTTTTTTTCTATGGTGATGTTTGCGCCGCAGGTTTATTGACAACCATTGCGGCTCCTGACTCAGGGCTCACGGAACTGGTATCCGCGAGCTAACAACATGCGGCATCCGCTGAATAAAGATACAACCGACTGGGAGAAATCTGACAATCTAATAATGAATGTAGTCAGCCAAGAACAATCTCAATCTACAGACAGTACAAACACTGAGTTCTAGACCAAAGACAGGTTTAGAGAGGCAGCGGTTACCAGTGGAATTTGGCACGATTAAAGTATTTTTTATATGACGCTGTGGGTATGCTCCTCGGTCACAAGGAAATGACCCTAGAGAGAGAGACGAAGACCCTAGTGAAGATTCTTTTTCGATAAGACAACACAATCATAACTTCACATGGTGTTAAGAAGCAATCAATACGAAGATTGTATATGAGACGGAAAGCTGTAAAGCTTTTATGGCGGCAGATTGACTAGTTAGGGTTTTTGATAACCGTGCCAAGCTCCGGAAACGAAATAACATCCCCAATGTTATAAGACAAGCAGTTAGGGTATAAGGAGTCCCGCGCAATAACTCACCGGACCCTAGCCACCCTAACCTGCTCGTGGTGTACCTGGCTAATTAACAAACGAAGCTCAGGCTCCCACCAACGCGCATTAGGCCAGCGTGGTGGGAATTGGCCCAAATCTTCTGTTATGAACCCCTACAAACGACGAACCCTAGTGCCCGGCGGTACCGGAAGCTACGCCGAATGTAAGGTCGCAGGAAGTTGCTGGATTCAAGCAGCGCAGGACCAATCGATGGGGAGATCTTTGGGGGAGGCCTCTATGTACAGCAGTGGACGTTTATCGGCTGATGATGAAGCAGTGAACCGCTACCCCGCGAAATCAGATTAAGTTAATAGAATCTATTGCTATTAAACTTTTGTTTGCCGTACGTAATAACAGCCCGCCTCCCCCCACAGACAGCACTTCACGAGTTTACCATCAAATTGGCAGAGTCAGTCTGTGTCAGCGTCAAGTGTCTTCCGATACAAACTGACAGGACGGGGTTAATTAAAGACGGGGATGGATGTATACGAGGACCATAAGAAGGCAAGAGATAGACTGGGTCGTACGGACGCGGGCCATAAAGTTTCAATTCCCCTCTCAGCACTGTCTACTACAGTGCAATCAGTTTTGATGAATTGTCATTATCTCTTTAAGTTATATAGTCTGGACCATGCTTATCCCCTCCTCTTTGTTAAACCTCAGAATTAACATTGTTTACCTTAAACTGGTGGTAAATCCCCGCTGCCGGATGCCGTCTACGTTAGTACCAACACAGCGCCTATTTCTGCAGCGAAACAGTAGTGTGCAAACATTACCGTGTTCCTATTTGAAGGGCGCTGTAGTTATTGATATTACTGGGGTAACGAGACTTAAGATTTTATGTCTCAAAGGGACGTGCACAATTCTGTGTATATCATCCTAACTAGCGCCACGTTGTTATGCGCAAGCGAATCGCTTATCATCATGTGAACTTGTTCTTCTCGTCATTTAGTCGATTAAAAAAAAATCCTAATTGAAACAAAATCTCTGGAAGGTTAATCTGGTAACGCCATTACTGAATCCTTGAATATATAGATTTTATATATCAGAATCTTCTCGAGTTAGGGTTTAAAATAAAATACTAACACTAAGACGATTTCCACTTTTCGAGGACTTTTATGAAACGGACAAACATACATAAACAAAATAAGGGTTAAATCAACATAATGTTTTAAAAATGGATGTAAATTATTAGTTAATATAAACTGAAAAAGAAAGATAAAGCACAAATACTTGTCGACGAAGCTCGGTAAGACAATCGGGTAGTTTCAACAATGGCGGACGGATATCGAAACTTTGAAACTCGACCCCCGGAGGCGGTGTCGGGGTGACGGGGCGCCGCAAAAATCATCAAATGAAACGATTCAATATTTATTTAATAAATACGGCAGGCGGGGGCAATCAGACGCTCATGCTGCTGTGGATGGGCGGGCGGCGACGAGGAGTCAGGTGGCAAATGGATGCGGGACCTCGTCTTATAATTACGGCACTGCTAGACGGAAGTCTCTCTCAATGATCACATGTCAACTCGCGGTACATATTACAACTGCCTTGCGCAGTTCTCAGATCCAACTTTTTGAACAACATCCTGCACTGTTTTTTTTTTATTCGACGAAACTTCTTGACGGTCTAGACGTCCACCTGATGGTAAATGTTACAACTACTCACAACAACGTGGCACTAATCAAAATGATGTACACAGCACCATATTGTGCTCGTCGCCTTGAAACATAAGACGTCAAGTCTTGTTACCCCAGTATATTCTGTAGCTGCAGCGCCCTTCAAACCAGAAAACAGTAATATTTGCACACTATTGTTCCGTTATTCACTATCGGCTGCAATAGGCGCTCCGATGTTACCTATTTAGACGGTCTTCGCAACAGAGACCTACCACCAGTGTATGCCTATTTACTACCTCAAAATACTTGTACCCCTTGTACCTTCGTTTCTAAGATTGTACCCAGCCTCCATTACCTCAATAAGCTTATACAAAAAGCAATAATTCTACAGTATCCCAAAGTTTCATGTGTGACAATATTAAATAAACAAATTGAATACTTCACCTTTTTTTAATTTATTCCTAAAAATATATATTTTATGATTTATACCACATTCGTAACTGATGATGTTCATCCGCCCTCCATGTTACGAAAGAAATAGAGGACGTCTCGCAGCCAAATTAGCTGAATGCGAAATACTTGCTAAATCAACTGTGCGCTGTGACGTCTCGCCGGCTGCTCCGTCTCCAGCCGAAATTCCCTCCTCGCGTCTCCGCTTGTTTACTTCGTTTGTCTTATCTTTCCTCTTTGAAACTGCTCTGGTTGGCTTGAATTGTAAAGTCAAATGGTTTTTTTCTACAACTAAAGATTTGGGTCGCTGTACACGAAACAAAAAAAATGTGTATGGGACTAAATAAAAATACTTACTGATTATCGTTCAATCATGATCAAGCTCTTAAAATAAATTGTTTTATTTTTAAGGTTAGAGAGTACCAGGAAACTGTATTTAAATTATCTATGTAGATTAATTCAAATTAACATGTAACCACAAAACTGTTTTTCAATGCAACTTTTTTTTATTTAAGTAAGTGACCAAACGAACGGGACGTTCAGCTGATGGTAAGTGATACGCTTGCCTATAACATCGTGGTGCCAGTTAAGATAGTATTCATAGCACCACATTGCGCTCGTCACCTTAAGACATAAAATGTTGTCTCATTACCCCAATTATTACACTAACTACAGCGCTCTTCAATCCGGAACACAGTAATGTTTGCACACTACTGTTTGGTGGTAAAAACAGGCGCTGCGGAGGTACCAATCTAGACTATCTGGCAACAGATACCTACCACCAGTAAATAATATGTAGATAATATAAGCCATTATTTCCCTATGTATGGCCAAAGATATAAAAAACATACAGGTTACAATATAGCAAAAGAAAAAAATACACTAGTTGTTCAGCCCATATATTAATAATTGTATTATGAAACTAATATTAGTTCAAATTCAATAATTTTTTTCAAGTAAATAGCACCACTTTTTTATGAGCGTTTATCACTTACCATCAGGTGAACGTTTTAATCGTCACGCCACTTCGTCAAATATATATATTTGTAACTTTTACAAGCTTTAAAATTTTTGAAATATTAAATTTTCTTTTGTAATAAAAAGATATAATGAATATACATCGGCAGAACGCCTGTCGCCCTCATCGATATCTTCAACAAATAGATATCCACAGCTGGACAGAAGCCTCCTGCAAATGATGCCTGTCGGGGTCAACTAATTAATGGTCAAAGTATAATAGACACAAAATCACAGCGCCTTCTAAAATTATTACCGCAAAAAAATATTTAACAAATATTGCGTTTCTCTTTAAAAGGCGCTTTGTGTATTATTAAAATACAGTAAAAACTCCGTATTCGCGCTTCCTTCATTCGCGTTTGCACTATTCGCTGATTAAAAAATGCTACCCAATTTCTATATTCGCGGATCTTATAAGTACATACATAATAATAAAAGGATTCCAATAGATATCCTACCCAATATCCTTTACAAATGGACTAATAAAAAGTGTATTCCGTATTCACGGTTTCTGTATTCACGGCATATTTATGAAACATACGCCCCGCGAATAAAGAGCTTTAACTATAAAGATAACCTACGTTATTCTTTAAGTCATCACCTATTTCAAAGAATGGCCTGAACAACTAAATAAAATAATCATTAGTTTTTAGATTATTGCATATATGAAATGTATTTAATATATAAATATGTAATAATAATTAATTAACAAAATTTACAAACAGGGGATTAATCGATATTCTTGTAATTAATTTGAAAGTAAAATTATTTGTAAAACAATTTGTTTATTGTTTTACAATATTATATTTATATAGATCTCTACTCAAGGCGAATTGTATATCAGCTCAGGGGCAAAGAAGTAGCGAGACGCGAAACGGAAAGTCGCATTTATCAGATGACGTCACCGGGTCCCGCCGGCCGAAACAAGCTCTCCCAACGGTGTATGGAACCGCAATACTGTAGTTAAAGAGCCAGTAATAAAAATAAATAAAACTATTTTAAACAAAAAATTGTAATATTTTATTAATATAAATTAAGATTACAGTGCCCCTTATATAAAGGCTAAAAGGCCACTAATACAGCGTAGAGAATTCCCCCCAATAGGTTCCCGGCTTATCGTGGCGGAGGGGCTTAGTAGCCGTGGCTGGGTCGCCGACGGTGAAGCGAAAAGAAACCTACCCAGCTAGTCTGAGGTGTAGGGCCGGCTGAGTAGGTTAGAGCTCTTGTTTAAGGAACTCAGCATAGAAGCGCGCCGGGGGTGCAGAGGCGGCTTTACGCTGCCCTCTACAGCCGAGGTGGAGTCGCGGAGGAAGTCCTCTCTGCGACTAAGCGGTGCCGCACCACTTATGCGACGACGGTACGACCGCGGGGGAAGAGGATTGTCGGTATTGCGATGCGCCACTGTCCCTATCCTCCGCGGCCGTACAACGGGTGGCGGAGAGCCCAAGATCGGATCCGCCGCAGGGAGTCTGGAGAGTTTTCTCTGTTGGCTCCCGTGACTTCTGGACGATGGGTTCGGGGGAATCCGTTGCCCGCGCGACTGTAAGAGGCCGAGGAGGGGGCGCGCTGCATGTTCCGGCGTGCCCTTACAGAGGTGGAAAGAAAGGGTTCTTGCCTCCCTCTCCCGAGGTGCGTGGCGAGCGCTGGCGGGGTTGAGGATGTGTGAAAGAGCGTTCCCGTGACCCCACCTTAAAGCGACGAGGAGGTATATCGTGGGGGTTTTAGTCGGTACAAGTTCAACATAACCTGTCCTTGCCCTCGCGAGGACAGGTATCCACAGGATTTTCCCCACGTTAAATAAAAAACAACCGTAGAGAATTAAGCTCTTATTGGTTGTAAGTATGTTGCGAGGTACTATTAATTTAAGTACTATCGGTGCTCTTATTTCTGCGGGGAAATAGTAGTGTGCAAAAACGTACGTTCTGGTTTGAATGGTGTTGTAGATGGTAAAATTACTTTAGTAACGAAACTCAATGTCTTATGTTTCAAAGAAATGGACACATTTGTTATTGTGAATATCATGCTAAATAGCGGGGCACATTGCTCGAAGGACTGACGATGACTGATGGTAGATTTATAACATTCTTGGGGGGCAACTGTATATTGGTAGACGTATTGTCGGAAGGTCCTTTACATGGTGGATGAACGAATTGATGAAAGTCGCCGAAAGTGTGGAAACCTATAAAAGTAAGTATAGTTAAACTATTGCTAGTAAAATAACTGTGGTAACAAACTTTAATATCCTGAGTCCCACGATGAATAATTTTGTGAATTGAATGAATTGTAAATAGCACTATATGCTTACGACCACCATCACTTACCATCACGTAAACGTACTGTATCTTTAGGTAAGAATATAAATTGCCCTGTAATCTCAAGCTCTATCTTGTAATCTGAGGCTATTAAGAATAAGACTATGGTAAGCCCTACCTGTTGTAGAAGGTGCTTACAAATTATAATTACTGGGGTAGCGAGACTTATTATCGTATATCTCAAATCGACGATCACAATGTGGTGTCATGTGTACCATTTTAACTATCATCATGTTGTTATAGGCAGGTGTATCACTTACCATCACTTGAAAACTCCGCTCGTTTCGTACCTTGGTAGAATAATAAAAAACCGTTTTTTATTCGCAAGCTCCTAAACTAACACTCCCTAGCGTCCCTTCTATAACAAATTGGTAAAAATTCTTACACATGCTCCCTTCAGACGTTAAGCTCACGAATTGTTGAATTTCATGCCGCGGCGGTGGTAGTGAGTTATTACCGGGAATTTGTCATGGGTGTACCGCAAGCGGTTCGATGATAGCGTGGTAATTTTTTCCACAAGTCATGTTTAAGGCTCGTTAGTAACGTAATATATCGTAGCGTTCGTGTATCGATTGAAGGATCATCGTTAATGATGGTCGCTGAAAATTATTGCTAAGAAAGAAGTTTGTAAATTAACTTATTTATGCTCTTTAGGTAACTGATGGTAGGTCTCTGTTGCCGGAGACAGTCTAGGTAGGTTCCACCGCCAGCCCTGTAGTCTCTGGCTAGTAAGAATAGGACTATGGTAAGCCCTGCCTGTCGTAGAAGGCAACTAAAAGGGCTAGGAGTTGCGCGGGCCTTGAGGGTGGGGCCCTTATCGCTCAACAAGCGAACCTGCGTGGGACAGCGTATGGTGCCTAGGAGGGTTTGGCTCCTCCTCAGAGACGTGTAACAGAAACTGTTGAGGGGCACCGGTGCGTTCTATAAAAGATCTCGAAGCTCTCCGAATGCATTAATGCAGACCACCGAGGGGATTTTAGTGATTAAGAATCTCACATAACTCTGACTTACCCCCAGACAGAGGGTGGGTATCTTTCGAAGATTTCCCCCTCAATCAAAAACAAGGTAGGTACCACCGCAGTTCTCATTTCTGCCGATAAACAGTAGTGTACAAAAAACTGAGTTCCGGATTGAAGTTGTATCCAGTAAAATTACTGGGGTGATGAGACTTAACATCTTGCGTCTCAAGACAAAGAGCGCAATCTGGTTATGGATTATGGAGGTTATGGATGGCAAAGCTGGTCTTTTCACTGGCGGTATGTCTTTGTTGCCGGAGACTGTCTAGGTAGATATGGTACCACCGCAACTCTTATTGCAATCGACAAACAGTAATTTGCAAACATTACTTCCGGTTTGAGGGGCGCTGCTAGTGTAATTACTGGGGTAACGAAACACAAAATCTTATGTCTCAAGCGACGAGCGCTATGTGGTGCACTGTATACCATATTAACTGGCGCCACATTTTTTTTTGTTTTACGTGGGGGAAATGCCTGCGCATACTCGTCTTCGCCGGGGCAAAGACGGGTTATGTCAGACTTGCACCGACTAAAACCCCCACGATGTTCCATCTCGTCGGCTGATGACGGGGTTATGGAAACGCTTTCGCACCATTCGCAGTCCCATCTCCGGAGGGCAGGAAGAAACCTCTTTTTCCACCTCCGTAGGGACACGCCGGAACGAGCAACGCGTACCTTCCTCGGCCTCTTGCAGCCGCGCGGGCAACGGATTCCCCCGAACCCGTCACCCAGAGGCTATGGGAGCCCAGAAAGAAAACTCTCCCGGCTCCCCGCGGCGGATCCGACATTGGGCCCGCGGCCACCCGTTGTACGGCCAGCGGAGGATAGGGAGAGCGACGCAACGCAATGCCGATACTCCTCTTCCCTCGAGGCCCCACCGTCACCGCATCAGCGCTGCAGCACCAATTAATCGCAGAGGGTACTCCTTTCGCGACTGCACCTCGGCTGCAAGGGGCAGAATGAAACCGCCCCTGCAGCCTAGGTGCAAAGAGCTGCATAAAGCCGTCCTTAAGGCCGCCGGCGCGCATCCTTGGTGAGCTCCTTGAACAGGAGCTCTAACCTGGAGCAGCGGCCGCCTGCGGCCGGCGCCTACACCTCGGGCCGGCCCTGTAGGATCCTCTTCACTTCACCGTGGGCGATCCAGCAATGGTTACTAAGCCCCTCCGTCACAACAAGGCGGAAACCTATTGGTAGGACCTAGCGCCACGTTATCATGGCTAGGCATATCGCATCGAACATCCGGCTCGTCTCGTCGCTTTAAATAAAAAAAAAATTGTTTTCGTCGGTCAATTAAACTTGTGATTAATTAGCCACATTTTCTCCGTCCAGCTCGCACCTTTAATTGGTAGTATATATACAAATTTTTCTCTCGCTGGTGTATTTCCGTCACGTGCCCAATACAATCCTTTATTTGCAGCAAACGAGCCGCCGAACTGAATTTTTAATGCAATCACAATTACTTTTGTGCAAGCAACACAGATGGATGAGCTTTGTGTTTTATTCAGAAAAAAAAACCTTCCAGCTCCGATACAGGCAACGCTGTTATTCAGACTGTATCGTATTCCTCATCATGTTTTTTCCTAGTCATCATCATCATCATCAGCCGATAGACGTTCACAGCTGGACGTAGACCTCCCGCAAAGATCTCATCAGATCGATCGGGGTCCTGCGCTGCTGGCATCCAGCGGCTTCCAGCGACCTTTGTTTGTAATGATCCATATGGTAGAGATTGGAGCCATTTTCCACCACGCTGGCCCAATGCAGGTTGATGGGTGCCAGAGCCTCGTTTGTTGATTAGCAGGGTGCACCGCGTACAGGTGAGGTTGGCTTGGGCTCCCTAAGATAATCGGAAATTATTTCAGCTTTCTTACAAAAATATGTCTTCAGCAATATAAGATGCAATACATCTTATTTAAATCTTATTTAAATAAATAAATGTCTTATAAAAATCTTTAGAAGTATAGTAAAGATAAACATTTTTTGTTGATGGCGTGGCGAGTCTTCACTTTTTTAATGTAACAACAAATCAACAATACGTTATATAGTAATATCCTTCGTGAAATCAATTCTGTAATATTATTACACGGAGTCCATTTAAATAATTCAATTACTGAAAGCCATCAGTTGTGGCTGAACGCCCGGCTGCGGACAAAGACGTCGGATTATCCAGGAACATTGTTACAGAACGGCTGAATACTAAATTGTGGCTAGTACACGATCATCACCGTCTGCATTGTTTCAGATATTCATGCAATATCATATTGCAACACAAATAATATTTATTTATCTGTATACATATTTTTTTAGTACCATACCGACCTCACATAACTGGGAAAAGGGCAGGAGGAAGGAAGAAGACATATTTTTTTTTGTATCTTTTTCTGGCTGAATAGTTGTAGTCCGTATCTACGTAATTAGTCGACTGTTAATCTCCCGATTATAAGTAGTACTTTCGAATTTAAATAGAGTAGACAGATGGACTATTTCTTTTAAAAATATTAAAATATTCGGCTAAGCCCAAATTCTTGTTATAATTAATCAATCATACAAACACAAAAATAGCCAGGGACCAGACCTGTCATCACATTTATTTACGATCTATATTATCCTGTATGTCCGTCTTCAGATATAGGCTTCCATTCCATGTTTTCTTGCATGTCAATCTCTCGCAATTTGCATCCGTCCTCACCGTCATGTCATCATTATCACATCATCGTCATTTAATGATTGACCTATTGATGCCCACTGCTGAACGAAGAGAACCCCAAAAAGAACTAATCGCCGCGCAATATGTAGGTAACCACCACAGAGAAATCTTTCCCTTCTGTAGTTGTTTCTTAATCGCCTTGTCCTCTGGTAACTGATGGTCATAGCCGTAACAATATCTTGTCGCTGACCATGTTCGCACAAAGTGTACACCTTACTCCGGCACCAAGGCTTAAGAGACGAATCGTATTGACCAAGGAACATTTGACTGGCCACAGTTTATGGGACGAACGACCTGCATAAGAATGTGGAAGCTCTCTCTGAACTGTTCAGTGGAGGCTTACTAAGTAAATAGACAGTAATTTAGCAAAAGCAACGTCTTACGTGACACACGGTAACTTCAAAGGATTTTCGTTTTGTTCACATTCAAGTAGAGCCCCGGCGCGGAGTAACGAGCGCACCTCTTGACCTGCACCGCGCGCGCCTCATTGCATACCGCAACACGATAATTAGACGCGCCAACGCGTACACTGCACCACTGCAACTATAATGCTGCATTACATACACCGCACCAAGCAAGAGAAGAATCACAGCCGCCAGATGACCAACGGCCCCATAGGACGCAATCACCTGTAGGTATAACGAGCCAAACATCCACCATTTCACCCGAAATCCTACCGGCCCATCGGACTCTTGCCCGTCATGGGCAAGGTCCTGGAGAAGATGATGGTCCGGAGGATCCGGTGGTACACTGCGCCGTATATCAGTAGCCGCCAATACGGCTTTATGCCCCAAAGGTGTACCGAAGACTCCCTGTATGACCTGATCCAGCACATACGAACTCGCTTGAAGGAGAAGGAGATCGTTGTGCTGGTATCATTGGACATAGAGGGAGCCTTCGATAACGCCTGGTGGCCTGCTATACGGTGCAGACTGGCGGAGACTCGCTGCCCCGTCGGCCTGCGGCGCCTTGTCGACAGCTATTTTAGCGATCGCAAGGTGGCCGTAAGGTACGCGGGGGCGGAGTGCGCCAGAGAGACCACCAAGGGGTGCGTGCAGGGATCCGTGGGCGGCCCAACCTTCTGGACCCTCCTCCTCAATCCACTCCTGGAGGAGGTGGCCAACAGCGGGACACACTGCCAGGCGTTTGCAGACGACGTCGTTCTGATCTTCTCGGGGCAAGAGACCGGGAACATCACGAGAAAGGCAAATGCGGTACTCGCCGATATTCACGATTGGGGTGTCCGAAACAAGCTTAGGTTCGCACCACACAAAACTAATGTGATGGTGCTAACCAATAAGCTGAAGTACGACAACCCAATATTGAGTATGGGTGGAGAGCCCCTTTGTCGAACTCGTGAGGTTCGGATACTAGGCCTCATAGTTGACGATAGGCTCACGTTCAACACGCACGTGAAGAACGTGAGCAAGAAGGCCCAAGGGCTCTATCGTCAACTGTGCAGAGCCGCAAAAGTATCATGGGGGTTGAACTCGGAGGTGATCAGAACGATGTATCTGGCGGTGTTGGAGCCGATAATTCTGTATGCAGCGAGTGCATGGGCGCCGGCGGCTAAGAAGCTGCTGGTCCGAAAGCAGCTCGATGCGGTTCAGCGTGGCTTCGCGCAGAAAATTGCGCGAACTCACCGAACCGCGTCGTTGCATTCGGCCCTAGTACTTGCCGGGCTGCTTCCTCTGGACCTTCGGGTCCAAGAAGCGGCCACTTTATTTGAGGTAAAGCGCGGCCACTCCCGGGAAGTGCTAGGTGACCGAGAGCTGGAGGTTCCAGTTAGCCACTTGAGACTACCACACCCGTCTGAACAGGTTGGTGTGGAGTTCTCCTGCCTGGGGGAAGGTGCGGAGGAGGTCCAACTTGCCACCTCGGCTGCCGATTCGGCCATTTACACCGACGGCAGCCGCATCGACGACAAGGTGGGTGCGGCGTTCAGCGTAATGCGGAACGCCGCAGAGGTTGCTACGAAGAAACTCAAGTTGGGCAACTTCTGCACTGTGTACCAGGCAGAGCTGCTGGCATTAGCAGAAGCGACGGGGTACGCGGCCAGCGGGTCGGCGCAGTCATGCGCCGTACTTAGTGACTCGAGGTCCGCCCTTGAAACTGTCGCAAGATCTGACACCCTCCACCCTCTGGCGCTTCGTGTAAAAGAGAACATCATGAAAGCGCGGGCAAAAGGGACGAATGTCAGGTTATATTGGATGAAGGCGCACGTGGGGATGGAGGGAAATGAAAGGGCGGACCAACTGGCCAAGGAAGCGGCCCTGAAGAGTAAAAGAAGACCGGAGTACGAGGATTGCCCCGTTTCCTTCGTCAAGCGTCAGCTCAGGCTGAGGACGCTTGACGAATGGAACAGGAGGTATGTGGAAGGTACTACGGCTTCAACAACGAGGATTTTCTTCCCGAACGTCGCGTCGGCGTATCGCTCACTTCGTCGGCTGGAACTCGACACGGTCTTAGTCCAGATGTTCACTGGGCACGGGGGATTCTCCGAGTACCTTCACAGGTTCAAGCTCAGGGAGAGTCCCGCGTGCCTTTGTGACCCAGCGGTGGACCAGACCGTGGTGCACTTCCTCACCTCCTGTCCCTTATATGGAAGAGAAAGGATGGATTGTGAAAGTGAGATGGGTAGTAGGATAGACACAGGTGCCATCGCCTCTCTGATGAGTGAAGACGAAAGTCGTGAAGTATTCTTGAAATACTGCAAGAGAGTGGTGGGAAAAGTATTGGGGGAAAATAAGAAGTAAACAAATAAGTAAACAGAGGAATAATTGTAATTGTAACTGTAATAATAGTATAGAAAATAATAACGATGTAATTTTAATAAAACTAATAATAAGAAATATAAATAAGACAACGGTAGCAGAAGCAAGAAGACGAAGGAGAAATATGCTACAGAGGATGACTTTGTTTCAGGGTCCCCCCTCCCCCCTCTTCAGAAGGCATCTTCACTCCAAGAAGATGGATGACAGAAGGAAATGGAATGTAGAATGACTGAGAAATGAAGTGTGTAAGATAAGTATAGAATGGAAGATGGAAGAATGAGTGATGAGAGAGTTAAGGAAATTAGAAACAATATGATGACAAGTGATTGAAAGTACAAGGCCCTGACCCAAAACACGCAGGGGGAACGATTTAAAAAAAAAAGAAAAAAAAAAACCTCCACCATACCGTGGTCCACATCCTCACCTACTGTCCCTTATACGGAAGACAGAGAATAGATTTGGAGGTGGAGCTGAGGAGACAGGTCACCAAGGAAGCTATTGCCTCCCTGATGAGTGAAGACGAAAGTCGCCAAATGTTTTTCAAATTTTGTAGGATAATTATAAAAGATGTAACAAAATGAAATAAAATATAGAATATAGATAAATAAATAAATAAATAAATAAAAATTTATAAATAAAAATAAGCTATACAGTAAAGAAAGAATAATTGTAAAGTATTGAAATTAATTTAAATAAATAAATAATGTAAATATAAACAAAAGAAGGGGAAGGAGAAGAACAAAGAAGAAAAAGAAGAAAAGAAATAAATATGCCAAACAAGGGATGATTTGTTACAGAACCGACGAGGCGACGGTCTTCACTTGCGGGAGGTATGAAAGAAGGAAATGAGATGGAGTATGTAAGGACATAACAGTATGATAGATAAGTAGAGGATGAAAGAGGAGAACGAGAAATAAATTATGTATATATATATAAATAGATGATAAGTGAAAAATATAACTAAAGGCCCTGACCCACAACACTCAAGGAGAACGATAAAAAAACATTCACCATCAAGTCGCACCGCACACGCCGTCTCGATCGGATCGTTTTTAGTTCGCTCCGCAATCGAAAAATCGCCGTATTGATCAAAAAACGCGAAAAGTAAAGTTGTATTATACACCAAACATTGCGCGCTGATCTCCGGAGTGGCAGTGGTGGTCTTACAATTAAAATCGGACAAGTGGTTCCGGAGATAAGTGCCGAGTAGGAAAGCTGCGCGTTACTTCGGAGTGAAACGCCGAGAGAAAGCGATCTAGGACATATCGCTCTTTCATTGCCGCGTGGCGTGTTAGCGTGATTTCCTCCCTCCCAGAAAAATTCAGATTTTTCTAGTCCGGGGTTGTGGTTTTTCGGGGATAACCTCGAAAAAACAAGTGTTAGCTGGCAACCCGGGCAGATATCGGTTCAGCTGATATTACCACCAGGGAGGGGACAAGAAGACGAACTCAACGACACCTCTCAAGGGAGGATCTGACTGCTGGAAGAGAGGAAAACAGAAGATTTAAAAGGCCGTGATTCAACCCTTAACTTTAGGGTTGAATATCTCCGAAACCAGATCGACGACCCCCTGTTTTTAGGGGCTTATCGGAAGCGGCATATCGAGAACTACGCGGAGGCGCTGAAAAAAACAGGGGTAAGAACGATCGAAACGACGAGCTTGGCGCGAGCGAGCGTCGAGAAGCGGCCACCGCAGGCAGGAACGGGTACCGCCTGTACGCGCACTGCACCGAAGCAGCGAACTTGGCGTAGGCTAAAAATAAAACCGACGCAGCGACCGCGCTGACCGCACCCCGGCCCGGATACGTAGACGCGCGGAATCAAAACCGCGTAAACTGCTTAAGCTCTACTGCTCAGGCTATAGCTAAATAATCTACGGCGAAAGTAGAAGTAGTGTAGAATGGAAATAGGAACCGTGCGAGTACAATTTAGCAAAGTAAGACTGATATAAATAGTAGGAACTAAATAAAATAGATAGTCCGTGCCGTGCCGTACCATTAGGGCCGTTTTGCCTTAGATTTTAAGAAAAATAGTCTATAGAAAGTAGTTAGAACGTAGAATAGAAGAAAAAAGAAGAAAATAGAACAGTATAACATTTTATAAAATCCTACAAGGAGAAATAAATAGCAAAATATAAAGTAAAAATTGCTGCAAAAATGTTTCGCAGGCGCCGAATATAATTGTAAGATAAATTCAAATTTAACATTGCCATTGCATTAGAGTAGGAGCTAGTTGTAAGTTATTGCCGTTGCATTAGTTTTAAGTTTTATTAAACTGACCTGCCCTATTGCACTTGCTTTAAAATTATTGAATATTCTATTAGACTTAGGCTTTTGCCAATAATTCGTTGTAGGCGTTTTTGCATTAGGTTGGGTTTTACATAATTGACGAGTTCCCCTCACTAAGGTGCTCCGCACCCCCGCAAAAAAGATGGATGGGGGTGACGTGAGCGCCACTAGTGATGTGGTTGAGGTAGGGAGAGTCAGTACATCGCCCATAAGAAGCATAAGGACTAGCGTAGGGGAGTAGAAAGCGAGGCAGGGGAAAAAAGAAAAGGGGAAGAAGTCTCCCCGGAAGGCGATCCCAGCGGCTGGGAAAAGTACCCGCAGAGTGTCGCAAAAGGTCAGAATGGTGAAGATGTCACCGTCAGCGGCGGGCGCATAGAGCCCCAAAGAAGGGGCAAAACCGGTGCCCACAGAAAGGGTTAAAGAAACGCGACGTTGCCTAAGTAAGGCAACAGGCCGTGGATCCAGGTCCATGTGCCCAGTGTCAGATAAGCTGTAACAGTCAAATGGCTTGCAGCGCTGACATCATCGAAAATCCAACCAACTAAGTAAGGCTAAGCTGCATTTGGGCAACTCGCGCAACTCAAAAACGAAGATTAAGGCCGAAGTGACAACAGTAGTAGAGCGCCTCTACTAACTGGTCACAGAGGTGTACCAGGAGCAGCAAAAAGGGAATCGAACCGGGGTCCCAATACAAGGGTCTACTGCGCGGGCGAAAGAACCGAGGGTGCGAAGGGAGGAATGAGCGAGTCCCCACCGCGGCTCCTTCGACGACGCAGAACGATGAGCTTCTGAAGCGGTTGGAGGCTCATGGGAGGCTCCTTGAGAAAAACACCAACGAAGTGTTAAAACTCAAAGAGTTTTTCAAGAGGTAGAAAGAAGGAGCGAAGGGCACCTACACGAGGGTCCCTGCGAGACCGGCAAATGAGCCACCACCGGGTGTAGAGCCTGCGCACTTGGGCGCGATCTCATCGGGGACCGATGCCGAGGAGAAGGTCTGGGGAAAAATTAGAGAAGCTCTTAACCAGAATGAAAAGTGCTTCAAGGTCGAAAGAATAATGAAAGTAAGAGACAGGAAGGTGGTTATTGGGTGCGGCACGGTGGCAGAACTAAAGCGGGTCAAGGAAAAGTTGACCAAGATAAGCAAGGGCCTGAACCTCGAAGAGGTGAAAAGCCGGGATCCATTGATCGTGCTCAGGGACTTCATGTCCTACAACACTGATAAAGAGAACGGTTAAGGCTATGAAAACCTAGAACGTCCAACTGCTGGGGGACGTCCGTGAGCGCGATATTAGAATGGAGGTGGGGTTCAGGCGGAGAGCCAGGAACCCTCTTATGTCCCACATCGTAATTCGCATGTCGCCAGTGCTTTGGAGCCGCTTGACCAGCGCGGGAACGATGCACATGGACCTCCAGAGGGTCTGCGTGCTAGACCAGTCCCCGATGGTACAGTACATAAGGTGCCTGGGGTATGGCTACAGCAAGTGGTTGTACACGGAGAAGGACGCTAGGTGCAGCCATTGCGGTGGTCAGCACCTCAGGGTACAATGCGCGGACTGGCAAGCCAGGAAACCTCCCGTCTGCCCGAACTGCCGAAAGGCCAAGGCAGACCGGTGGGACGACGGGGCGTTCGGCGAAGAATGCCCCATCCGGAGAAGGTGGGAGGCCATATCCCGGGCGTCAATAACGTATTGCTAGGGGCGCCCCGAGGGACGATCACAATATCCGGACCGGGCATCACCAGTATCGGGTTGCGCAGTTGCATGTTCCGGCGCGCTCTTATAGACTTCTATAAGGTCGCGCCAGAACTTCCCGTGCGCCCTCTTGTCGACCTCTTCTCGTCACTTGACCAACGGATCCCTCCGAATCCATCAAAACTCTCTGCGGCGGATCGGTCTTAGTCTTCGCCGCCAACCGTTGTTTGGCCGCGGAAGATAGGGAGAGCAATACTGACACTCATTTACCTTCCACTTCCAATACAGCTGCAAAGGGCAGTGCAAGCCTACCCCCGCAGCCCCCTAGCACACATCTAAGGCGAGCTCGCGGGGCTTGCCTAGGGCGGCCACCTCGAGCCTTCCGAGCAATATCCTCTTAGCTTCACCGAAAGTGACCAAGCCTCGGCTACCGAGCCCCAGCTCCACGACACGGCGGGAACCTGTTCGGGTGCCGGTTTGCGTGCCCTACGCGAAATCTCTGTGCACGTCCCTGAGGATAGGCTTATTTATGGAATTACACTTCGTGTACCTGGCCTCCACAGTTTTGTTAGCACATCTATCTTTTTTCGAAAATTTTTATGACTTTTCTGCATAATTGTGACTGAAATGGTTAAGAGCTTAATGACATAGATTTATATTAACAAAACAATCAAGCTGAAAATATGCTTCATCACTTAAGATGATTATGCTCGATAAATCAGCATCCACTTGTTTAAAAATCATTCACGGTCTCCAGTTGTTATGTTAAACCAGTCTCACTGAATTTCTTTATCAATTAATCTTTTAGCAGTTGATGAGGTTAGAGTATTTATTTGACCATATTTTGTTTAAAATTTAAGAACTACTATCGCCAAATTTTCCTTAATTTTGATTATTTAATAATGAAAACAAATTTTAACTCTAATCTCTCCATACTAAACATTTAACTGCAAAATTGGCATCAAATTTGAAACTAGCGTTAACTTTGGACCCCTGAGAACCTAAACAACGCCGAGATGGACTAGATTCTTAAAACGACATCGTCACAAGTTAGCAGCAAAATCTCTGAGTAGAAAATTGTAGAAAAAGTTACTAGGCATATGTTGAATCTCGTTACCCCAGTAATTTCACTAGCCGCAACGTCCTTCAAACCGGTACACAATAATGTAGAGGTTACTGTTTGGCAGCAGAAACCGCGGTTAAATAAGTACCTACCTGCACACACCTCGACTCAAACTAAATATAACTTGAACGACACTTGGCTAGTGTTAAAGATTTATGAACTAGCGGTGGTGGCGAAGAGGGGCGAGCTGATAGGAGCGTGCCGCGGCCGTTGGAGGAACAAAGAGAATCCTCGATGCCAGGAGGGTCTCTCGAAGCGCTCCGTTTTGAGGGCGACGCGCTCTTGACAACTAGCTCTCACCCTTAGCCCCTTGGTTTTAAAAAATTAAAACAAAAATTTAAAACTTCTTTCAATAAAATTAACCCTCCTGTTGACTAATACTAGATTTGATATACAGTAAAAGCTCTTTATTCGCGGGGTATGATCCATATGTACGCCGCGAATACAGAAACCGTGAATACGGAATATAGTTTTTTACACAGTGAAACAATTTACTAAACAGTAAATTACTTATTACTTTACAAAATTAGATTTACGATACAACAAATTGCATATCTAACATTCTTCAATTAGTAATTGTAACTATAGTAATATCAAAAGTCTTACTGTGGCTATGGTATAAAAATTTTACTGATAATGTACAATTATTCTTTTGTTTATTCATTTATAATTTAAGTTTTTAAAAAATACGCTCAATTTATAGATTTTTTTACTACATATAAACTAATTTATAAAAATACGACAACACAAATCTTTGGACATTATTCTAATGCACATATATATATATACACATAAATATTTTTACACTTAATACATTATAATTTTCACATACAGTTTATGTTTGAATTTACATCTGTATTCAGGTGATATGATCATGCGGATAAAATATACGCTGTGGAAAAGTGGGCGTTAGGGAATTCCCCGCTCATTGCAAACGAGTAAGCCGTATGAAGCGGACGCTCGGACCAAACGGATGATTTTATAATACTTTTATCGAGATCACATTAAAGAGTATATAAATATAAACATGAAATGTATTCAACAACTCTTCGCTTTCGAGCGACGTGCTGCTTACAGACAAATTTTGTTTAGCGACACTGTACTCGTTTTAATCTTGTACTCTGTGAAAATCTGTTTCCGTTTGTAATGGATATCAATTAAATGCAAAAGTATTTATTGTGTGGAAATAAAAGATGTCGAAATAGTGTAATAAATGACTATTACCTTGAGTTCATTATTCATGCTGCTGTCCTTTAACAAGTAAGGAATGTAAGGATAGCGCTCTGTGGGCCCTTTTTTAAAAAAAGCACTTATAATTAGGCTGTAAAAACTTTTAAGACAACTATTTACAAAAGGGTGTTAATCGGACCGAGTATGGATGTTGACTACTGATATATGCAGAGGCTTAATACAGTGATTTGTACGTAACATCACCCCCTTTTAGAGGCAGATTATCTCTTAAGAAAATCGAAGGGTTAATAACGTACAAAATTTCAAAATTAAATATTAAAAATAGAATATATAAGTTTGATGTAAAGATTAATTTTATAACAATTATTGATTGGTTAAAAGTAAAACAGGTGTACAAAAATAATATTTAAATAAACAAGTTAACCAAAGTAATACAAAAGATACAACAAAAATAAAAAAAATATTTTATAAGCTAAATAGAAATTAATAAGTTTATTTGTTCATTTTAAAGTTAATAATTTGTTAAATTTCGATTACTCTGAAATTGTCTGAAAATAAATTTGTTTTTATGTTTAATAATTTTCACTTCCAGTAAATTTTTTGTCAGTTTCTTGTCTATTTAAAATCGTTAGACATGTCGGTAAATTCTATCGACGATTTTACCATAGAATTATTTAATTAAGGTTGTTTAATGTAACATTGCTTAAATATTTGAATACAACAAGAACAATTATGACACATTTTGGAAAACATCTCTTACAGATTTTATATAAAAAATTAACTACAATAACACAAACAATTATATAAGTAAGTGCAGAATAATAATGTCCATACTTAACAATAAGAGATTTATAGCTTCATTAGTTTGGTCTTCCAACTTATTTAATTTATGTGAAGCTAAATTTAAAGATTCTAGGTCAATATTTGTTAATGCAATAGGAGTAAATGTATGTAAAGTTTCATTTATTAATTTACATTTGCAACAATCATCTTCTACTATATTAAAATTAATTTCAAATTGGCTTGGTATAATATTATTATATTTTTTAAATAGTGAAAATTATAAAATTTGAAAATAAGCAATACAATAATTTTTGAAAGATAAATATCCAGATGTAAGGTATAATCTGTTATTATATTGATACATTTTAAACTTAATTTCTTAGGCTTAGATTGTACATAGATATATCTTCCATCATTTAGTTTTTTTGCCATACATTAATATCACCATAAATTGTTTTAGGTTCACATATTTCAGGAAGTGATAAAGTTATTTCCGTTAGAAGTTTTGTCTCACAAGAGTGGCTATTAACTGTGGATAAAATAGAAGGTAGTGGACATATAACACATTCATTACATTCTTACATTTATATTAGCTAACAAAGAATAACTTAATCTATCATCTGTTATAGCCATATATAACTTTAAAGGATGAACAAGAATATATGTTAAAATATTACATATTTCATGTGGTGTAGGTAAAGGTAAGATTTTGAAAATGTTAAACTTAATAGGATTAATTAATGGTATTTTAATAACAAATACTAATTTGTCGTTATAAAAATAAGAGATAAGTTTAGACAATAATATTATGAAAATTTTTTAAAGATAATAAAATAGGAAACTGCATTTCTCCTTATAATTTTGCTGTTATAAAGTTCGTTACATAATTTTGTAGGAGTTAAAATATATGAATGCAAAATGTTTGCTTTTGCAAATAAAATAGAATTCAAAATTGTATTTTAAATATTAGATATAGACAACAATGAACTTTCAATAATATTTAATACAGAATTAATTTTTCCAACATTAACTAAGTTGATATCAGTTTTATAATTTTCTTGAAATATGTAGTTTATTTGTTCAATGTGCTCATTTAATCTAAGTTCATTATGATTTAACTTATTTATGGAAACATTAAAATTATTTATAGTCGATTGGACAATATGTATATTGTCTTTCATTAAAGAAAATAGTTGATTTTCGTTTTGTTCACAGGTAGAAATTGTTTCATCATACTTTCTTGCAACCTTGGCATCTAATGTGCCAAAAAAATATTTTACAATTTCGCCACCAAATTGTAATGACCTTTTAAAACGATTTGGAGGATTTTCTGAAGTAAGATGTGGCAATGAATCATATTTCAGATTATTTGCATTAATAAATATTTCTAACGGACTTTTAGCATTCATAAAATCAGCTTCCAAAAGGGCTGAATTCTTAGTTTTTTCACAAAAATTAGAAATACTTATGATTGATTTTTGTATTTTATTTATATAAGGCTTAACCAGGAAAAAATTCACATAAGTAATAACATTATAAAAATATAGAATAGCAATCGGGTCGAAGTATATTCCCAGACTATATAAAATAGGTTGAATAGGTTCTGAGAAACTTGGATGAGAGAATAACCTGAAACAATTATAATTTAACCAGATTTAATTTTATTTATATAATATTTAACATGTTTTCTATGAATGCAAAGAGTAACATTATTTTTGGCATGTGTTTTTATTATTTTGATTGATTCTTTCTTGGATATGTTCTTGGATATGATGGACAAAGCTTTTCTCAATCTATGATGCCGCTTGAAATACACTAATTCACCTGTTTTATATGTTTTCTCTTTAGATGAAGCATCATAATATCTTGTCGAATACTTTTTACTTTTATTTATATTTTGTAACGCTTTTTCGCGAGAGTACTTCATTCTATATTGTAAAGCACAAATATATTCTTGATAAGTCGTATTATCATTAGATTCATAAATGCTACTACGAATAGTTGGCTTATGGCCATATAATAATTCAAATGTAGTGAACTCTGTAGTGCAATGTGGTGTTGATATGATAAAATTGCAGTTGGTAGGTAACAATTCCACTCATGATTTTCATTTACAAAAGATTTCAAGTATTCTTTGAGCGTAGCATGGCTACCTACTACTGCGCCATTCCTTTGAGGATGATAAGGATTTGTATATAAGTTTTTTATTTTAAGAATTGTTGTTAGTTCCTTGAATAACTGCGATGTTAAACACGTGCCTTGATTCGTAAGTATCATCTTAGGGAATCCTAATAATGAAAAGAAATTAATTAAATTCCGTGCTACTTCATCCGTGGTACAAATGATCATTAGATAGGCACAAGAAAATTTAGTAAGATCATCTTGTAAGGTTAAAATATATATAAACTTTTGTAATCCCGCTTCGGGCAAAGTACCCAAAATGTCTAAAGCTAGACGCTCGAACGGCTTGGTACTAGAAGAAGTAATAACCGTAGGTGCTTTATAATGTTCTTAATGGCCTATTTATTTGGCACAATTTACAATCTTTAACAAAACTTTTTATATCTCACCGCATACTTTTCCAGCTTTAATTCTATTGTACGTGCGTTTAATACCCGGGTGACCGGCTGTGGTGTTCCCGTGGTATTCCTTAAGAATATTTGAAACCTCATTTGGGGTAGGATAAAATAATTAGTTTTTGCGTATGAAAATTTTTATATCAGTTCCATAAAAATGTAAAATATAATATTGTAAACTTTAACGTATGCTAATTTATTAACGTAAGCTCCTTATCGTAGTCACTTTGAGACATAATTACATTCCTTAATTTAAGTAAGAGATTGTATATAGTTTTAGAAGTTGTTTCTTCATAAAGATGAACCTTAGTGTACAAGAAATAGAGTGTTTTATCTTTAGAGCTAACCGATTGTACGGTTTCCAGTTCGCGTTCGGAAGATCGCAACGCAGCGGAATCATCTGGCATTGTTATAAGTTGTTAGCAGTGAGGCATAGAGTAGTCAATGTTTAGAGATAACAGACAAAAAACTAATTTTTGTTTTGCTAAATGCAAACTTTGATTTCGTTCTTCAATTTGGCTATCACTTGATAACGTTTTTGTAAATTGTTGTTTAAAATATTGTACATAAGAATAATCATTAAAATTAGAGTGAGAGACGGCATTAACCGGATTTCGAGATACAGCGTCTACATTAGAATTCATTCGACCAGTTTTATATATGATTTCATGGTCATATTCTTAGAATTTTAATCGCCATCTAAGTAAACGACCGCCTGGGTCTTTACCATTAAATAACAATGCTCAAGGACGATGATCTGTGACTATTTTAAATTGGTACTCATAAAGATAATGTCTAAATGTAGTTACGCCGAAAAGAATAGCAAGGAGTTCTTTCTCAGTAGTAGAGTAGTTACCTTCTTGTTTATTTAATGTACGCGATGCATAAAAAAATTGGTTTATCTTTTCCTATCTCTCCTTGTGATAAAACTGCGCCTACTGCTTAGTTAGAAGCATCCGTGGTTACTGTAAAAGTTTTGGTAAAATCTGGATACTGAAGTAGTGGAGCAGAGATTAACTTATGTTAGAATATTGAATCCTTGTTCTTGTTCATGTGTCCAATTGAAAACTGTGTTCTTTAATAATGAAGTTAACGGTTTGGTTAAATGAGAGAAATTTTACATAAATCGTCGGTAGTAACCGGCTAGACCCAAAACAGATTTTATATCTTTGGGTGTTTTAGGTTTTGGAAATTCGGAGATAGCTTTGATTTTATCGGGGCTTGGTGAAACACCTTTATCCGTAATTATATGCCCAAGATAAGCGACTTCACGTCTCAGAAATTCACATTTATCTGGCTGTAACTTTAGATTAGCTTCTCTAAATCTTCAAAATACAAGTCGAAGCTTTTAATATGAGATTCAACATCATGAAAATATACAATGCAATCGTCTAGATAAATATAGCAATGTAAACCAGTAAGGACTACGTTCATCAGTATTTGAAAGGTCGCTGGTGCATTTTTATGGCCGAACGGCATCTTTGTAAACTCGAAAGGACCAGATATGCCATTAGTGGTAACACTGAATCCCCTTTTCTCAGCGTCATTAGGATCTAGACATAACTAATAGAAACCAGATGCAAAATCTAGCGTAAAAAAATATTTAGAATATCCTAATTTGTCTAAGATGTAATTTATAAGAGGAAGAGGATAAATTTCGGAAACTGACGTCATTTAGTTGACGATAATCTATAACGATTCGCCATTTTTGCTTGCCGGAGGCGTCAAGCGTCTTCGGCACCACCCATAGGGGTGCATTACAAAGTGAAGTAGAAGGGCGAATAATATTTTCGTCAAGCATTTTATTCATTTGTATTTCAACGTCATCTTTGTGAATCTCTGGGAAGCGATATGATTTAACGTGAACAGGAAATGCGTTTCCAGTATTGATAGTGCTTAGTTACATTTACACTAGAATGATTATTAGAACTTGTATTTGGTGCTTATGCACTAGATAATGCGCCACTATTTGTATTAGGTCGCATGTTAGTGTTGAATTTAAGTTTGCGACATTCTTGTATTAAGTGACCAGACTTTACAATATGCACATGCTTTGTTAAAATTTAAAGAATTATGCTTATGCAGATTATCTTTTGACAAACTAGGGTTAAAGTTTGTTATAGGGTTTAGGTTTAAAATGTCTATTTTTATTTTTAAAACAATCAGAAGGACTGTGATCAGATTTCTGGCAAATCGATCACAGTCCTTCTGATATATTTTTGTGCTGAACTATTTGATAAACGAGACAACTTATATAGTTTCTCTTCCTCGGTTGCGTGTGTTATCGCTTCGGATAAAGATTCAGGATACCTACAGTGAACAATATGAGAAAAGTTGGAATTTACTCCTAGTAAAAATGTATTTAAGGCTGTCTTCCATGGCAGCCAATCTGCCTAGAAGTTCGTACTATAATGTATATCTGATTGCAATCGTGTAAGACAAGTTTCAATCCGTATAGAATATTGTATCTTCGGGAGGTAATTTTTTGCAATTTTGTAAGTCTACTAACAATTGGGTGAAGTGTTTTTTCTCCCCAAAAGTTATTTTTAAAAACTTTGATTTCTGTCCAAGGATCAAAACATTTGAAACAGCATGCTGATTGCGCGTTGCTCTCGAGTTGAGATGTGGTATACTTACACAGCTCATTCTGTTGGTCTGTACTTACTAAGGAAATTGCATTTTCGCAAATTGTTAAAAACGCGGGCAAAGACTCGCGATCACCATTGTATGTTTTAATAAATTATATTAAAACGGAAAGAGCAACTTTGTCGGCCATTTTTGGATCAGTTGATGAATTTGATTTCGAATTATAGCAACTCGCTTCAGATTTATCTTCCTTTTTAGGAGACGTTAATAAATTATTTTTTATGCAGTACAGATCATCAGAAACAAGCAAAAAATATGTAACAATAATATTTAAATCACAAATTAGTAAATAAAGTTTTAAACGTTATAAAAGTATTGTTAATCTTAGAAGGTTCTGAATAAAAAAAATTGTCACTTTCATTATATTCACTTAAACTTTGAAATCGTCGAAAAATATGAAATAAACTCACAGCAGTAAAACAGTACTCACGAACATTTTGGAGAGCGGCTTTCACTAAAACCGTATCGTGTCGTGTAATGGAAACGCGCCGCGACGCTCGCGGTGCTGCCGTCGACGCGGCTTCCTGTGACTGTGACGCGGTGGAGTCGTCTTGCAGCTGATACTCCGAGGACAGGTTGCGTTTACCGTGAGCAAAGAATTTTAAATCTATGATGGTGTGAAGAATTTTTAAGTTGGTGGCGAGTCAACAGTCCGAATGTAAATAAGCTGGTGTTGGACGTGATGCGGGCTCGCACTCGAGGGTGCAGGCTTTCCGACGACCACGACAGTACAAGAGTGTTTCGGTTTGTGATGCGGGCTCACGCTAATAGCGTAGTCTGAATATCGATCCCGAAGTACCTTACATCCACAGAGCCAAATAATGGTGCAGGGCGAGTTTCAAAACGTGACGCGCTTGACACCTTACATATAGACCCCAGAACTTATAGATTTTTCCGGAATCCTACTGCTGACACTAAAATTTGTAAGGATGGCGCTATGTGGATCCTTTTAAAAACAAAACATTTATAAAGGCTGTAATAACAATTATTTACAAAAGGGTGCAAATCGGGCCCAGTATGGAGGTTGACTACTGAAATTCGTTAAACAATTTGTTTTTATACAAATCAAAATCGCTGACATATGCAGAGGTTCAATACAGCGATTTGTACATAAAAGGGCGTAAGCGACGCTAATGTTAAGGCGTTTACGACCTTTTCCACACGGATTAATGAGCGGATCGAGCTGCGTACTATATCTGCAGCTTTAGCTTTTGCAAGTGTTTCTATATCATATACTACCAATTTTAATAATAATATCTAATTTACACTTGATATGAAGTGTTTGTAATTTATCTATTTAGAACTATCAACCGGTATAACAATTTAAAACTATCACAACTCTGCATGCATATGCGGCCTTTAGTGCTGGTAAGTCTCTGTTGCAGTGGACCGTCAAGCACCCACTGCTGCTTCTATTGCACCTGACAAACAGTAGTGTACAATCATTACTGTGTTCCAGATTAAAGGGCGCTGTAGCTAGTCAAAATACTGGGGTAAAGAGACTACATTTTATGCCTCAAGGCGATGAGCGCAATGTGGTGCGGTGTGTCATTCTAATTATTCAATTAAGCTACGAGACGAGAGGAGCGAGACGTTCACCTGATGCTAAGTAATACGCTTTTCCATAACAACGTGGCGCTAGATAGAATGATATACACAGTACCAAATTGCGCTCGTCTCCTTGAGACACGAGTTAAGTATCTTTACTGTTATAATTTCACTAGCGCAGCGCTTTTCAAACCGGAACACAGTAATGTGAGCATACTACTGTTCGGCAGCAGGAGTAGAAGCTGCGGTGATACAGTACTTCAACAGTACTATTAATGATTATTCTTCCCTATATTGTTTTCCTGTATTTATTATTATAAACATGTTATAACAGAGATTACATTTGATGACTCTCGTATATACGATTCAACGAAGCAATAAACAAATGATGGCTAGCTTTACAAGAACTGTGTATGGAGTATATAAATAAATAAAATTTAATGATTGCACTTACGATGGTTTACATGTTTATCATTAAACAAGTTGTGTTTCTCGTTGACCTGCGATTTAAAATGTAACAAAGACTCGTGATTCGATGTTTAATATATAACACACTGACTGTTCCCTAGCGGCTTTGCTGGCCGTAATATAGAATTGGACTTCAAATTTGTCTAAAATAGAGCAACCGCAACCGCAAATAACTTTCTATAGCAATCGTTATCATATCAACTGCATAAATAATACGAAATGAAAATATTTATAAGAGTTAGCAAATAAAATGATGAAGGATCTGTGAAATTCAAAACAAATAAAACCTATAACCATCTACAAATCATTTCGCGTCGAATGCTCGGTTCCGATACATTCACTAGTTTTCACGTGATTGGGGAACAACTAAAACCTACTTTCATTATATACATATATATAGAAGATAGAGTTAGAAGGATCGAAGAGGCGATAGGAATGTTATACATAAGGTACTGAAATATGTTGTAAAATCTAACTCTAGAAATTTATTTTGTGGAAACACAAGTTTGTATTGTAGAGGTGGTAACCGTGACGTGGTACAATAATATCATCGTAATAACATGTATCAATCAAACTATGACACTACTTTAACGCCACAGAAGGTAGTGCCGAACAAACTAATTAATATAAACAATACTAATATTTTCTATATATCTATTCAGTGTTTTATTTTTTTTATTGTTAACTACTACTTTCGATGTTTTCTTTTTTAAACAGAAAACATCTGAAATCATAGATTAAAAATTATTGCTAGAAATCAAAATGAAATTTCCACTTTGTTTCTGTATCCCACTTGACAGTAAGCAGCTACTTAGTCTTTTCTTGTAATGCGCACTAATCTAGAAGAAGCGTTTATACATCCTCTTTAAGATTCCCACATCATACCTAGATAGAGTACTGACACCGGCAAGTCCAGAATGACTCGTTTTATGAAGGACGCTTCAACCTGTCTTACATCTATACTTACAATTGTAAAACTTTGTTTAAGATTTATTACACTATTTTAAAACTTTATTTCCCCCACTCTTATCGGAATAAATACGCAACATTGTAAACAATTCTTTTAACAAAATTGTTTTTGTTAACAACGCCATCTGTTGGCTCTTCTCGTCAACACTCAACTCTAAAGGAACGACGTATATAACATTAACAGGTTATGATACCCAACCGTGTAGTTTCCAATCGCATCAATATTCAAACGAGCAGCCGCAAGGGCACGCGGCGTTGGACACAGACGAAGTCAGCACTTCTCAAACTAACTCAACTGGCAAACCACTCATTATAACGTTGAATACATCTCTGTTGTTACTGTTACTTGAAACTTTTTGACTGAGGTACCACCGAAGCTCTTGTCTGTGCCGCCAAACAGTATTGATCGAACGTTAATTTATTCCAGTTAGATTGCGGCGTTAATCTTATCTATATACGAAACGAAGAGACGAGCGAGACGTTCACCTGATGATAAGTGATATGCCGTAACAACAACAACAACACATAACAACGTGGCACTAATTATGATGTTATACACTGCACCACATTGTTATCCTCGCCTCGAGACCTAATATGTTACATTAGATTAGAATAACCATGAAAATAAAAAGAATTCAGACCAGACGGGAGTCGTTGATATGTCAGCTGACATCAATCCACAAATTTGAACACTACATTTTATTTTGAGTGAACTACAGTCATGGCATATTTTTAATTTCTGCATTTTCTTGTTAATTCTACTGAATAAAACTAAAGTGGGTCACTTGAATGTAACAATAGCATAGAATATTAATTATAGTGAATAAAACATAGTTCGAGTATCGCTGACTTCGCTGAATATTTAATGCGACTGAAATTTCAAGTACAGTCAAAAGCAAATCTGTTGTACACTATTTGGCAGAATAAATTACGCCCTTTCCAACATAGTGAGTGTTACGATATGGTGTATGGGCTCTTTATTTGGTAACAATTCACTACAACAAAACAAAGGGGTACGGCGGAGATTGGATTTACCCGGAGAATAATCATGTAAATGTGTGTAAAATATACGAAGACAGCTTTTTCTTAATATTGCTTTCGTGAAACACCGTTTTTAAGAATTGAATACCGTACAATTATTTAATTTAAAAAATAATGAACATTATTGTATTCCACAAATGATTACTATTATTTTTTGACAGGCGTTAAGTAGTTTAATACTGTGGAGCCAAAATGTAATGTTACTGTTTCATTTTAATATAGGATATAGAATATTATGCATTTGTATTGTGTTCTTTTTTTAAAATCAATGTTTTTTCTAAGACAATAGCTTTTATACAATCATATATTTAACTCAAGGCTTTGAGCGCCGCTCTCCGCCGCCAAGTAATAATGTACAAATATTACCGTGTTCCTGTACGAAGGGCGATGCAACTAATATAATTACTGAGGTAACGAGACTCACCATCTTATGTCTCAAGGTGACGAGCGCAATATGGTTCTGTGTATTTCATACTAACTAGCGCCTCGTTGTTATGGACAGGCGTATCACTTAATAACAGGTGATCGTCTCGCCCGTCTTTGTTTAATAAAATAAAATTCCTTAACGGCGCAGTGGCTAAGCGCTTACCTTTATAACTACGTGGTTAAACTCCGCAGCCAGGTGTATTGGTTTTTGGCTGGTAATAGGCGTTTGATTCCGCCTAGCTACTTACCATCTTCGTATTGTAAATCTGCCGCGATTACAGCATCGTTGTATTCCACAGTTCAACCCAAGAGAGTCAGCGAACTTCTGAACATTGCTGATGAAAACAAGACATGAATATCATATTCACTGCATGCAAATCCAATTCTACTTAACAAACATGTTTACGTTACGGCGTAGGATGGATTTTTCCTACGCAGTACACATAAGTATCTGCTCTAATTTATTCCCTGCCGACCACGATCTGGGATTTGAATAATCGCAAACTATGTCATCTGTTTACCTTTTATTAAATATACAACTGTTATAAAAGTATTCTACTGGAAGTTATGTCTTCCAATACTTTGACCGAAGACAAAGCTAAAACAACATAAGTTTAAGATCTATGTATCGGAGATGGGGAGAGGGGATATAGAAAATATTCTAAAAAGATACCCGCTTCTGAGGGGAATACAAGGTTATGTGGGATTTTTACCCACTAAAACTCTATCGGTAGCTGAAGGTCTCAGGATTCTCCACGAAACGCACCTGAACATCCCGGCTCTGTCGTCAACACGTCAAGGGGAGCAGTAAACCTCCTCGACACCCTCGCTTCAGTACGATAACAACTACACCGCCTCTTACTTGTTGTTCATCTCGAGCTCGCTTATTGGACAATCAGGCTCCCACCTTCAAAGTCTATGAACTCGGAAATCTATTTAATCGCCTTCTACAACAGGCAGGACTTACCTTATATTAATAGCGCGAGATTACAAGATAAATAGACGAGAACCTACGATAATCATCATCATCAGACGATAGACATTCACTATTGGACATATGCCTACCCTAAAGATCTCCACATCGTTCGATCACGCGTTGCTCACATCTAGTGGTTTCCCGCGACTCTCACCAGCTCATCGGTCCACCTTGTGGGTGGCGTCCCAACGCTAAGTCTACCGGTACGCGGCTACCGCTCGAAGACCTTACTGCCTCATCGGCAGACGGTCATTCTTGCAATGTGCCCTGCCCCCTGCTACTTAAGTCTAGCAATCATTTGGGCTTTGTCGGTGACCTTAGTTCTTCTGCGGATCTCCACATTTCTGATTCCATCGCGCAGAGAAACTCCGAATATATAAATATACCCACATCGATCGTTCTTGCGCTGTAATCAGCATGGTATCCAGCACCGCTGGGCACTGGAGACCGTTGTTTATAGGAGCCCATACGGAAGGATTTGGACCTTTCCCCACCACTCGGGCCTAATGCGGGTAGGTGGGAACCAGAGCCTCGTTTGTGGATTAGCAGGGTGCACCACGAGGAGGTGAGGTTGGCTTCGGTCCGATGAGTTGTTATGCGGAACGCCTTACACCCACTTTGATATATAAAATGTTAAATCTCATCACCCAGTAAGTTTACTGACTACAGCGCCTTTAAAACCAGATAAGACTAATGTTTGCACACTTCTGTTTGACGGCAAAAATATACGCCACGGTAGGCGGTCTCCTCACCTACCACCAGTGAAATATATGAATATACAATACGTATGTACTTATCTATGCGCTGGTGATGATGATGACAAACTTATCTGACTTATGAGCTACGTAAAACTTGAAGTAGTGGATCGTGCACTGCGACACAGCTGCGTATTACTGATAACCTGGTGTAACTTACAATGCAACAATCTTATCGTTGAAACACTTTCTTAATGTTACGTAATGCGTACTGCAATGTCTGGATTTATTCTTTTTTGCAATTTTCCAACACTTCAATCAAATTTGAAGAATGAGGTCGGTAGATGATGGACGCGCTCGCTGAGAATACTCCGGCAATCACATTTTGACCGAGTTGTGACTACCAGTGTGTGGCGTGTATCCATCACCACAAGAGTACCGTCGCCACGCCGCTCGGGACAGACGATCTTTGTTACTCCGTCGTCGTCCTCTCACCTGCCACCCGATGATCAAGCAATCGAATCTGTCGCTTGTATTTGTAACAAATGCTAAGTTATTAATTTCTTTATTTATACGAGGAGAGATCAAAAAGTAGTGAGAACGGCATATATACTCCTTGGTAAGAAAAAACATAAATACTAGCATAGGTCAGATACATATTTGTAATATTAATAAAGAAAAAAATATTCAATTCTCTTTTGTTTTTCTCTGTATGTAGTACATTTGTTTGCTTGGCGTCGGAACGTGTTCTCGGAAATGGAGAGAAGCGAAGTGCGAGCCGTTATTAAATAGCTCTGTTTGAAAAAGTTAACGACGCAAGAGATTCATTGCGATCTGGAGGCAACGTTAGGAGAGTCTGCTCCGCCGTATTCCACTGTCGCAAGGTGAGCTTCTCAATTACGAGTGGGGGGAACGAGCACGGAAGACGAACATCGTTGCGGCCGTCACCACGTCCATCGACGTCAGTCACCCAAGGAAATGTTGCGAAAGTCGAGAAAATTGTATTGAGCTATGGAAGAGTTACCATCCGATACTTGATTCAACAAACGGGCATCTCATATGGAAGTATTCAAAACATATTGAAACAATCTTTGAATGTGAGAAAAGTCTCCGCGAGATGGCTGCCGAGAATGTTAACCGACACTCAGAAACAAAACACGACGACGACTTGACATTTCGAAGATATTGTCGGACAAGTTTCAAGAGGATTCTGAAAACTTTTTGTCTCGTTTCGTAACAATGGACGCAACATGGCTCCATCAGTTTGATCCTGAGAAAAAACAGCAATCTTCGCAATGTAAATGATCATCATCACCGATCCCGAGGAAGTTTCGTGCCGTGGCATCGGCTGGCAAGGTTATGGCCTCAATATTTTGGGACTCAGAAGCGATATTGTTGATTGATTACCTGGAAAATGGAACCACTATTACAGGCCAATATTATACAGCTTAATTTCCCAAATTGAGGAATGCCATCAAAAAGAAAAGGAAAGAGAAACTTCGACAGGACCTGCTTCATCTTCTTCACGACTCTTCTCTCTCTCACCCGACTCTTTCATCACGACAACGCACTCGCGCACAGGTCGGCAGTTGCGATAGCTGCCATTCAGCAAGCTGGCTTCGAATTAGTTGACCACCCCTCTTATTCACCAGATCCTGAGCCTAGAGATTTTTATCTGATCCCCAAATTGAAAGCATACTTAAGGGGAAACAGGTACTAAGACGATAACAAGGTGATGGATGCCATGGAGAGCTTTTTGCAGGGCTAAAACAAAAGTTTTTTTTGAAAGGGATTGAAGCCTTGGCAAAGCGCTGCACTCGGTGTGACGAGAGACTCGGAGACTATGTAGAAAAATAAATTATTAAGTTATCAATAGTTATTATATTCTTTCTCATTCTCACTACTTTTTGATCAGTCCTCGTACAATGCGTTGAAGGAAACAAGAGCGCTGTGTGGAGTCGCGCTTTCAAACAATCAATTAAGTATAAAAGAGTGCACTTCTTGCGGTGTAAATGACGCGCGAGCCGCAACGCTGAGCCCGATGAAGCCGCAATGGTTGTCAATAGAGCTGCGGCGCAAACATCACCATGGAAAGGTAGAAATCACTCAGATTCGTGTGAGAGCGGTGTTAGGTGTAACTGCTAATATTTAATTTATTTTACCATTGTAAAGTGAATTTTATGAAATACACGGATACTGTTTGAAACACGCGATTTATTTACAAGAACTAAACTACACAATCGCCATATTGGTGACCCGACTCCAGCTACAATAAAAGCTCATACAAGCGAAACCACCAACACATCAGACGAAAAGTCTCCTGCCTCGTGCCTCGTGCCTCGTGCCTCGTGCCTCGTGCCTCGTGCCTCGTGCCTCGTGCCTCGTGCCTCGTGCCTCGTGCCTCGTGCCTCGTGCCTCGTGCCTCGTGCCTCGTGCCTCGTGCCTCGTGCCTCGTGCCTCGTGCCTCGTGCCTCGTGCCTCGTGCCTCGTGCCTCGTGCCTCGTGCCTCGTGCCTCGTGCCTCGTGCCTCGTGCCTCGTGCCACCCGTCTCCGGTAATACGTCACAAGTTCTCCGCTCACCGGTCACAGATTACAGGTCACCGGTTTTCGGTCCCCGGTCTCTGATCTCCGATCTTCAGTCTTCGGTCTTCGATTTGCGGTCCTCAGTCCCTTCTTCTATTTCTCAATATTATTTTTTTTTCATTTCTCGATGCGACAAAACGAACTGAACGTTCACCTGATGTTAGGTGATACACTTGCCTATAACAAGGTGTCGCTGCTTACATTATATTATACACTGCACCACGTTCTGCTCGTCAGTTCGAGATATATCTCATGAACCCCAGTAATTACACTAGCTACAGCGCCCTTTAAACCGGAACACAGTAATGTTTGCACACAACTGTTTGTCAGTAGAAATAGCAGCTGCGACGGTACCTATGTAGACCGCTCCGCCGGTGGAGACCTATCACCATTAATGTTCCATTGCTATAGCGGAAATCCTGTTCTATCCTTTTACTGGAGTTGTTCCGTCGTAATAACTTTTCAAGACACCGAGGGTTGAGTAGATAGTAAATATTATACCCCGCGTACGTTGGCAAGGCTCCGGAACCGGGGCAGTGCAGGACCGATCGATGTGGAGATCTTTGGAAGAGACTTATGTCCAAATGTGGACGTCTATCATATGATGATGGTATATCCTGTCAACCGCATTTCTATTCTAACCGTGAAGAAATCTTGTATTGGATAAATTTTTGTCAGATCACCTCGAGAGGTGGTACTGGGTTGGGGCTGACTTAAGACCCTTTCACCAGAAACCGTTTTAGTATATTGTTGTTGTTACTAGTGGTAGGTCTCTGTTGCCGTCCAGGGTTGCACCACCGCAGCGCCTATTGCAGCCGATAAACAGTAGTGTGCAAACATTATTGCGTTCCAGATTGCAGACGAGACTTAATATCTTATGTCTCAGGCGACGAGCGATATTTGGTGCTGTGTGCATCATATCTAATGCCACGTTGTTGTAGTCAGGCGTATCACTTACCATCAGGTGAACGACCCGCTCATATCGTCACTTCATTGTACAACAGCTCAGCTGCAATTCCTTTTTCTCTTTATTTATTACTGTAGCTCAGAAATTACTTCTACGCAATTGTAACTTTAAGTAATGATGATAAACTAGGTGCAATCCACCTGATAAGTGATGGATGCTATGACACTTGTATATATTTTCATCAGCTTCAGATTGCAGTGCATTGCTCCACAACAACATGTCACAATGCATTAATAAATATTTTTTACACCACAAAGCGGTGCGACAGCATGTTCACCTGGTGGTAAGCAGTCCGGCTGACCACTTAGTCACGATATTTACACAACACCACATTGCACCAAACGCGATACACGAGATTTTTACTTATTTCACTAGATTTAGTAACCAACTTCGTGGCCAAAATATGCTATAACTGTTTACTAGAATGACCTCTTTCACCTTCAGTGTATATTCATAAATCCTAGATCTCCTATATCTCCTACGTACCGCTGGAATGTGATAAACGCTCGCTGTACTACAGCAAACACGAGACCACTAGTTTCTTAGATTTATCTTGGAAAGCAACTTTAACTTTTTTTTTCCTAAACCTATTTTTTTTATTCAATGAACCGATGAGATGAACAGGACGTTCACTTGATGGTAAGCGATACGCCTGCCTATAACAACGCAGCGCTAGTTAAGACGGTATACACTGCACCACATTGAGCTCGTCGCATTGAGACATAAGACGTTAAGTTTCGTTACTCAGTTATTTCACTAGCTACGGCGCCCTTCAAACCGGAACACAGTCATGTTTGCACAGTAGTGTTAGTCTGCAGAAATAGACGCTGCGGTGGTACTTACCTGGACGGTCTCTAGCAATAAACCCCCGCCTGCTTTGCTGGCCGTTACACCCTCGGTAATTGCCTTTGGGGAAGGAATTTCGTCAAATCAGTTCTTAGCTGACCTATACTCGGTAAGGGAAATATATAATAAATTCCTACCAAATTTCAAGTCTCCAGGCTTTACGGCTGCAGAGATGCCGTGATGAGTCTCTACGTGCGTGGAAATCTCATATATATTTCATTAGACTCTTTTTTTCGATCATTAGACAAATACCATTTACGATATTTAGGTAAATAATGATTTGTTTAAAACTATTTATAGCAATATATAAATGTTTAAGATTTGAATATTTGAAATTTTTCAGCATCCGAAAATGTTCGTGTAAGTATAACAGGAAGTCTCAAATTAAGTTTGAAATGTTATAATGCATCCGGTTTAGAACACTAAACGACGTAAAGACAAATTTCATTCGTATAATGTACATCGCGACGAACGACGTAAATGGTGACCGATTTAATTAAGGAAATTGTAACACTAGCGATGCATCATCATCATAAGCCGATAGACGTCCACTGCTGGACATAAGCCTCACCAAAGATCTCCGGTCCCCCGTTGCTCGGATCTAGTGACTTCCCGCGACTCTCACCGGATCATCTGTCCACCTTGTGGGGCCTCCCAACACTACGCCTACCGGTACGCGGCTGCCACTCAAGACCCTTACTGCTCCATCCAGCCATTATCTATCCCACTGACCATTGCTTAAACATTATCGTAGCCAACCTAAAAAGTATAACATTAAATTTGCCTATGATTTTAAACTCAAATGAAAGCTCTACTGAAGCTCCTTTTAAAGCCACGAAAGATTTCAGTTACAGGAGGTACACATTAAAATAAAAAAAAATAAAAAGCTATATAAGAACTTTTTATATAAAGCTTTTGTATTTTTACATTTTTTTTTATTAAAAACATTCTAAAGATAAACAATTTGCTATTTGATGAGCTACACTTTATACCCACAGTAATTTCCCATGGTACAGCAGCCATCTAACCGGAGGATAGCTATCTATACACAGTACTGTTTGACGGCAGAGATAAGCTATGGGATGATGTCTCTCGTGAGGAAAATCCTACATGGGATACACTTCCGCAATGGGAATAACAGAAGAGTTGTGCCGGATTCCTAGCGGCTAAAAGCCTACACTGTCCCCTTCATAGCTTTTGGCCGGAACCCCCGGAACGCGTTCGCAGACAACTGTGGTATGAAGATGGTACCTACCTAAATTTAGGAAAGAAAGATCTACCAACAGTAATTCAATAGATTAAAAAGTTTTTATAATTAGTCTCCATGGCTACTAGCCACTTGTCTAATGGTTGGTCGGCAGATAGTAGTTGCAGGCTTCAGTCCGAGGTAGAGAGGTTTAAAATTTAATATATGGTGGTGTTCATTTAAACCTGTAGCTATAAGAGCATCACTGCATTCCAGCAGTGAACATATTCTCAACGTTTTGGATGAGTACCCTTCACCATCCACGACCTCGTTGTCTCTTAACACTCTTTTGAACTGAATTTAAATGTTGACCCATTTTAGATGAAAAACAAAATTGTTGCCACTAAAAATAATGATAGTGTATATTTACCCGTACACAGTAAGTACCTAACTGTGCATCGCAAATTGTATACTGATAATAATTGCATCGGACCGTGTGTCATATAAATGAGTTGCACACTATGCACATGTTTATTTATGTTTGAGATCCGTTCGGCTTTGCTCTAGTAGGTGAGTGCAAACTTAACCAATTCTTTATATTCATGGCCGTTCCATTGTGAGGAGTTCAACCATCAATTCCATGTTAACACTGACTGACGGCTTGATCTCAATTTCAAACGGTGTTAAGTGACAATAAGGCCGTAGATGCTGTAGTATACTCTCCAGAACACTCCGGCTCTCATGTTGACGGGCGGAAAACATGGATGTTGTTATGACGGCAAATTTATGATGGTGGTAGTCAGTAAGACGGGTTTTAAAAAACAGTACCCTGCATCCACCACAGCTTTATATATCAATGTATGATACCGTAGCTATTTTAACAATGCTTATTCTGTTGTGTGTAATCTAACTAATATATATGTCATGTTTACAGGATAGACCCAATTAAATATCTTAGATATTACTTTGTATTAATTATAATTTATTAACTTAAGTTCAGAGCATTGATAAGGCAAGCCAATGTTTAAGGCTTGTATAGTAAATTATTAAATTCTGAAACAAAATTTAATATATACTCTTTGTTATGTGCCACTGCGAATGTAGAGTGTTTTGCGAACTATTCTTTCAAGAAAAAAAATTGTAAAGTAACTTATAGTATAAAGTAATAAGTCCGAGACCGGATGGAGCGAGACAAGGATAACGGTAAAAATATAGATCCTTAATCTGGGTATCAATAATTTGTACAGTCTGGAATCCTTCCAAATGAAATTTTGTAGATTTTTAGAATTGGTATAATACAGAAGAGTTTGACGAATTTTTTCCGCTCAGAGATGGCACCGTCGGCATCCGAAGAAGATTACAGCACGCTAACCCAAGTATCACCAGCGCTGACTGACGCCAAGCTGAGCGCAGCATTAACTGATTGGTTCGCTGAGAACATTACTTTTATACGCTGGGAGGTAAGTTTACTTGATCACTCTCCTCTAGAAAATGTCATTCTTATAACATTCTTCAAAGTAGAGATAAAAGGTAGTTGAGTATCATACAGTAAATAAATTTCATAAAAACAGTGATTAACGAATATTGTCTGTCCATGTGTTTACTACATTTTGTAAATAGATTCAAAAATACTGGACTAGATTTTAAGATCAACATTTGTTCCTTGAACAACCTTGAGACTGGAATGTAATTAAATGAATAAATAAATAAAGGTTATCTTACGTGGATGCGGACGAACATTGCACTGAGTAGCAATAAAATAAAAACACAAACAAGGACTTGTCGATTTAATTGTAAATATGTATGTAAAAAGTACAAACCTTCATGAGCATACAAAAGAACTTCATAACTGTTATAAAAAAAAATTGCTACTGATGATGTGGTGTAGGAGGTCCCGTACAATAACTCACGGGATCTAAGCAAACCTCTCCTGCTCGTGGTGGACCCTGCTAATCAACGAATGAGGCTCGGGGTCTCACCTACCCATATTAGACCAGCGTGGCGGGAAATGGCCCAAATACTCTCATATAAACCCTTACAAACGACAGCCCCTGGTGCTCGGCGATATGGGAAGTGGAGGAGTGATCGATGTGGGGATCTTTTGAGAGGCCTATGGCTATCAATGGTTGTCTATCACCTAATGATGAATTGATGACGGTAGTCTCTGACGAAGTATCCGCTTTAACGATTTCTTTTACTAACGCATGAAGTTTACCAACCTAAATTATCTCAAAGCTTAACCTTAATATCACATTGCTTTGAAGTAACAATGAGGTATGACATGGCTGGTGATAAGTCTCTGGTGCCGGAGACTGTCTAGATAGATACCACCGGAGAGCCTATTTCAACCGACAATCAGTACTGTGCGCATATTACTGTGTTCCGCTTTGAAAGGCGTTGTAGCTAGTATAATTAATGGGGTAACGAGACTCAACATCTTAGGTCTTAGGCAACGAGCGCAGTGTTTTGTAGTATATGTCATCATAACTAATGCCAAGTTGTTATGGGCGGGTGTAGCATTTACCATCAAGTGAACGTCCACCTCGTTTCGTCGCTTAATTGTACAAAGAAAAACACCACTGGGTTTAGTACGAAGACAATCGGAGCTTATTAAGGATGTAGGTAGCTAGACAATATTAAGTAAGCCCTTCCTAATGGATCCTTTTTTTTTTTTTTTTTTTTTTTTTTTTTTTTTTTTTTTTTTTTTTTTTTTTACCGGGGGGAAATGCCTACGCATACTCGTCCTCGCGGGGCAAGGACGAGTTATGTCGGACTTGCACCGACTAAAACCCCCACGATGTTCCGCCTCATCGCCATGATGGCAGGGTCACGGGAACGCATGCACTCAACCGCGACCCTGCCGGCGCTGGCCGCTTGCGCAGCCCCACTTCGGGAGGGAAGGATGAATCCTCCCTTTCCATGGCGCGCCAGAACATGCAGCGCGCCCCCTCCTCGACCTCATGCGTGTGCGGGCGACCGGTTCCCCCGAACCTGTCGCCCAGAGGCCATGGGAGCCACTGGAGAAAACCTCTCCCGGCTCCCCGCGGCGGAGAGATGTTAGGCCCGCCGCTACCTGTCAACGGCCGCGGAGGATAGGGAGAGCGGCGCATCTCAATACCGGCACTCCTCTTCCCCCGCGGCCCCACCGCCGCCGCATCGCCGGTGCGACACCGGTTGGCCGCAGAGGGTACTACCTCCGCGACCCCACCTCGGCTGCGAAGGGCGGTATGAAACCGCTCCTGCAGCCGGCCGCTAGGGCAGCACACAGCCGCCCCTGCGGCCTCCGGCCGCTCCGGTGAGCTCCAGTTACCCCAACCGGTGCTCGAACCTGGAGCGGCCGCTTCGGCCAGCCCTTCGCCGCGGGCCGGCCGGGTGGGTTCCACTTGGCTTCACCGTGTACCGGACCACGGTTACTAAGCCCCTCCGCCACGACAAGGCGAGAACCCGTTGGAGGGGTCCTAATGGATCCTTACCAACATTCAATATTAATAAAACAGGTGAGCTTAGAATAAAAGGGCAAAGGACAACCATATTAGCATGCAAGTGGTTTAATCACTAAACCATACGGTTTTTAATACTTAAAATCAACAGTTAACAATAAAAAAAAATTAAATTAATTTAGAATAATTTTTTTTTTCGCAGTACGTTGGAGAAATAGGGAAAGGTGACTCTTACTTGAGCGAAGTTAGAAGGATTCGGATTCACGGCTTCAACCACTACGGAGTTAACAGAAGCGTTCAAGTCATATTAAAGACGATACCGCAAAACACTTGCAGAAGACTTTCGTTTAGGAGTGAAGAGTTCTTTAGAAATGAAATAGCTTTTTACACAAAAGTCCTGCCTACACTCCTTAAATTCCAGTCAAGAACAAACGTGAAAAACCCATCCAATAACTACGTGAAATTGTTTCTCACTCATTGCGATGGACTGAATGACGTCATTTGCTTAGAAGATATATCGCTTCAAGGATACGGAAACATAATTAGGCAACAAAGCATCGACATACAACATTGCATGCTAACTATTAAAACTCTAGCACAATTCCACGCTCTGTCGTTCGCAATGAGGGATCAGGAACCGGAAGAGTTCTCAAGAATAAGCAATGCGGTATCCGAGACGTATTGTGATTTTCGACTGTGGAACTGGTACAAACGATTCTGGGACAGGATATGCAAAATCACACTAGACGCAGTCGAAAAAGAATATCCAGATACTAAATATTTGAAAAAAGTTAAAGAGTTCGCTGTACCTAAAACATATTTTGAAATGGTATGCGCGGTGAAAGATACTAAAAACGGTGTAATATCACACGGAGACCCGTGGACGAATAACTTTCTTTATAAACATAGGAACAATGACGTCACGGATGCCAAAATAATAGATTTCCAACTGTGTAGATACGGTAGCCCCGTTCTAGACCTTAGCTATTTCATTTATAACAGTACGAGTCAAGAATTGAGACAACAATATTATAATGAACTTCTAAAATACTACCATGAAGTTCTATCGGCGCAGATTAAAGTAATGGGCAGCGACCCAGTAAGGATATACTCCTGGGAGGTGTTCATGGATGAAGTGAAGAAATATTCGTTCTTCGGTCTTGGTTCCAGTTTTGAAATGACACCACTCATAGTTCTGGATACTGAGGACGCAATAAACTTGGAAATAGAGGTGAGATGTTTATTTCAATGAATTTTCCATATCCTACAATGTTGATCATAACTTCACTAGAATTATTTCATTTATATAAACATTATGTATCACTTGTAATATCAACATTTTATACATCTTTCTAAAAACAATTTACACTTGTTTTGAATATAAAAAAAATAAATATACACTAAATCATGAAATTCCAAACTATTTTGTGTAAGATTCCTAAAATCAAATTACTTTAAAAATCCCTACTTTGTTTTCCTATTGATACAAAATACTTATCAATTTAAAAACTATGCATACGGTTTAGTTTGGCTGGGCAAGCGTTTTCGATATCGACCACTTTGGCAATATCTGCATTAGACCATATTACCCTTGATGCAAGGGAAAAAGCGACTACGAAGGAACAACAGGAAAATGAAAAGTATGTTCATGTTAATTAAGATGTTTCTACAACATGAGATTCCGCTTTTTAGGACGTTAGTCATGAAGTCTCCTCCCTACTCCAATAATTTTACTTGGGTTGGGAGACTGACTAGAGGCTGTAGCGCAATGTTGATCAAAATAAAATAATGCTTATATAAGAGACCTGCCTATCGCTTACCATTAGGACAACTACCTACTAGCCTTATTGAATAAAAAAAAATTAAAATAAATCTTTTGAATTTTCAGGGTAATCAAGAAATGAACATAGATGATATATGGAATCTAGGACTAATTAAGACTAAAGAAGGCAGACTAAGAGCGGCCAACAACGTAGTGCACTGCGTTGATAATGGTTATATATAAGCTCGAATGAAGTCTGAATACTGTGTGTTAGGAAACCGCTTCCGAAAGCGAAGACAGACGATAGTACTAATGACATCTTTGAGGATAGAATGGAAAAAAAAATCGATCCTGATCGTCCTATCAGGTTAGTACAGCTAAATGAAACGATAGTTTCATAAAAAATATATTACTTTACTAAAAATAAACCAGCAATGAAACACAAAATCAAAAACAGCTGATACTCGGATCAACGAACGCCCGGGCGCGCAATCTAAATACCCGCGGCTCTATGGAATAAGGTTCAAATTGAAACCAAATACATGTCGAGTTCCCGCCGCGTGCGCGCGCTCGTGGATCCGAGCATCAGATATTTTTGATTTTGTGTTTCATTGCTGGTATTTTTTAGAAAAGTAATTTATTTTTTATATAACTCTCGTTTCATTTATCTGTACTAACATGATGGAGCGTAAATAATGTTAATAAAACGTTTTAAAATTTTGTTTTTTTTTGTCAGGATCGATTTACTTTCCGTCCCATCTTCAAAGGTGTCATTAGTACTATCGTCTGTCTTCGTTTTCGGAAGCGGTCTCCTAACACCTAGTATAGTCTTAGAGAACATAATGATTCTAAACACTTAGAAGAAAGTTAAAAGACAAAAAAACGTAACAAGAAATTTAAAACATAATGAAGAATAATACTATAAATTTATATATTTTGGCAAATAAGTAACAATTTTAATTACCTGTTTGTTATATCAAGATAATGTTTTTTGTTAAATTCAAATTAATGTTTACATAATACTTATACATAAAAATGATGTTTTGAAAGTATTAGTCTGTTGTCTGTGTTAGTTTCGGGTAACTAATCTGAAACTGCAGATAACTAAAAATATAGATATACTAATTTTTTGAAAAGTTTAGGATCCCTGCACACAGATTAAATTTCATACAAATATTAATTAAATCCAAATCAGTTTTACTAGCTTTAAAAGCATTTGAACTTATGAGATGCTTTAGATTTCTTCTGACACGAATAATAATAACATAAATAAAATAAATATATCTAGGAGTACAATGTATGACGGATTCAATAAAAGAAATTAATGTACTAGTGGAGAGATAGACTTGCCTACAACGTACTTAGCTAATATAAACTTATATTATCATATAGGCAAATGAGTGAGATGTCACTTCATATTAAGTTACTTTTAAGTTAAAAAATAGAAAAAAAATGTTAATACATAATACAATTTTTTTTTATTTCACCTATCCGTATTAAATAATTTGTGTTGGTATAGTATTGATATATTTAATTATTAAAGAGGTAAGTTTTTTATTATACCTCGAAATGTGTAGAAAAGAATACCATTAGGACCTTAAGTCCATTGTCTGTAACCTAAATTTAAGGTTCACGGGAAAGAACAGATTGATATTAACATATGTAACAGTTAAGTGAAATATCGAAAGGAAATTAACATGTTTAAACAACTTTTTTAGACATGGTACTAGGCCAGCTTTGTAAAAAAATAGTCCTGGTTGTCTTATAAAAGAAGACCTCTAATTCCCAGAAGTAGGATTATGAAAGGGTTGTTGGTAAGTATTAATATCAAAAGAGAGTTCGGTATGATTTGTCACTGACAAACGTATCTTGCTTTTAATATCCATTAAAATATAAAATTAGTAAGATAATAATTCGTTTAAACTTTCTTTCTGTCTTTTCGTAACTGTTATGGTCTACAGTATACACGTATGATCATCGATACGTAATCAAATAATTAAACTAGTTCATCATTTCTGCAATCATTCTTGCCAATAATTTTACAACAAAATTCCATTCGGTTAAATTGTTTACAAACATAAACAAACAATCACATTTAAGATACGTACAGACGTACCGAAATGCATCAATACATTCAGCTACGTCGCCAACCAAACTGAAACTGTCAGTTACCGTGAAAGTTTTGTAGTGAAGTTATATCGAATGAACTAATTAAATCATATATATATATATATACATATATATATATAAATACCGTGTTATAATCTTAACAGTTCGTGAAACTTTGTTAGATATGTACAAAAATATTATACTCGCCCTGTATTTGTTGCCCGCAGCGTTCTCTGGTATGTCGTTTTCTTATCTAATAACCTCATTTATTATTTTAAAGGTCAAAGTTTGCAATTAATTGCAATTTTAACCCGATAGTAAATAAATCGATCATTGGCACCTACATAATAAACAATATTGACAGGTTAGGAACCTGTAGAAGGCAATAAAAAACTTTATTAAAACTGTAAATAAACAATAACTTCCTTATAAAAATATAATTGTTTATGATTTTTATTATATGGCAAACAAATCCAATTTTTCTGGTTTCTCTGGTTTCCAGCACCACAGTTCCCATTTCTATCACCGAACAGTAGTTTACTGTGTTTCGGTGGCTAATGTAATTACTGCAGTAACGAGACTCAACGTCTTATGTCTCAGACGAGCAGCATGTGATGCTGTGTATATCGTCCCAACTACCGCCACGTTGTTATGGGCAAGCGTATCACTTACCATTAGGTGAACATTCCGCTCGTCTTGCCGCATCGTCGAATAGGACTTATACAAGTCTTATTCGTAATAGCTCGAAATGGAAGGTGATCAATGAAGTGAATGAAACAATAGCTGCGGTGGTAGATCCCCAGACGGTCTCCGGTAACAGTGACCTACTATTTTCTTAAATAGATCTTCTATTTTGTGGGATTTGATTATGGGAATCTCATTATTCATTAAACGAGCCCAGGAACGGCAAGAACGAGGTGGTCGCGTGTTCTTAGTAGCACAGCGAACGTGTTGGTGTTACGACGATGTTCATTTACAAATCCAGCTTAACTTTATCATTTCTTCAAAAATATCTTTTAATTATTCCCCACCCATAAATTTTTTTATAATAAGTCACTAAATGTTATATACTCGTTGGTTTCAGGTACCAATAAAGCTTTCACCGCACAAATGTGGCAAGCTCCTGGCAGTAAGTATCTGAGACAATTTACAATCGTTTTGTATACTACGGCATTACAATTAAGCCATAATTTCTAGATCCTATAATGTATACAATATAACGGAATTTTTCATTCAGACAATATAATTTTTTTTACTACTTAATATTAAAACATAACAGAAAATAAAAATTTCTCAACAGCAATTTCTCGTTTCGGCAACGAAACAAAATTGCCAAGTATGAAGTGCGGCGTTGACCATTCGCCTAACAAACAGATCGAGGAAGGGTTAACTACTATTGAAACTTATCCGTGGCTCGGTGTACTGATATTTCCTTTACGTGAGTGTTGCTATTTTATTCATATTACTAACCGTCCCTAACCCCTCTCCCCCTCTCCCATTTGCTAGCCGTAATATTGAATTAGATTTGAAATTTGTCAGAAATATTTCCGTCCAGCGGCAACCAGCCGCCTCCGAATCCCCTTCTCGTTATTATTACCCCCGTAATTCCCTTTGGGGATAGAATTTTATAAAATCCATTCTTAGTTGACCTCTGAACGGTAGAAGCAATATCATCCCTCAATTTGGAATCTTTACATCTAACAGTGTTTTAATTGTTAAATAAGTATAAATGTTATAATAAACTCTCTTCCGGCCTTCGTAAACGCTACTGGAAATGTTTTCATTATTTATTTTTATTTTATTCAATTAAGCGACAAGATGAGCGGTTCGTTCACCTGATGGTATGTAATACGCCCGCCCATAACAACGTGACGCTAGCTAGAATGGTATTCACAGCACCACATTGCGCTCGTTGCCTGACATAAGATGTTAAGCCTCGTTACTCCAATAATCTCACTAGTTACAGCGTCTTTCAAACCGGATCACAGTAATGTTTACATACTACTGTCTGTCGGCTGCAATAGGCGCTGCGGTGGTACCTACCTAGACGGTTTCCGGCAACGAAGACCTATCATCAGTATATGAATGTGAAAATTTTACAGTCGGATTCCTTGAAGAGCTTCTATTCGACGAAGGGAACGAGACGTTCACTTGATTCTAAGTGATAGGCCTGCCTATAATAGAATAGCGCTAGTTAAGATAATATACACAGCACCACATTGTGCCGATGGCCTTGGTACTTAAGATGCTGAGCCCCTAATAATTACAATAGCTACAACGCCCTTCAAATCGGAATACAATAATGTTTGCATAGTACTGTTTGTCCGCTGCAATTGGCGCTGCGGTGGTACCTAGCCGATCTCCGGCAACAGAGACCTACCACCAGTTACATGATGATGAAGATAATACTATTAAGCAAGTTCCGACTGGACTATTTCAATCGAGTTATGAAATATTACTTAAACACTAAAACATAATTGGTCATGAGTCTACATAAGTGATGCCACAACGTCTATTTCCGCTACCGAAATCGACCAAAACCTATGCAGCAGCTTCCTGTGATGACGCAGACAAGAACAGAAGAAAGACCTTATAACATTCTCTCAACTCTATTCACTGGTGATAGGTCTCTGATCCCGGAGACCGTCTAGGTAGGTACCACCGCAGCACCCAGTGCAGCCGACACACAGTACTGTGCGGACATTACTGTATTCCAGTTTGAAGGGCGCTGTAGCTAGTGTATCATAACGCCGCGTTATGGGCATAAGTATCACTTATCATCAGGTCAAGGTCCTGCTTGTCACGTCGCTTAATTAAAAAAAGGGATTACGCCTTCGTTTTTTTTTATTTACTTTCTCTTTCTATTCTGCATGGTTTAAATTAAATCAATAAATAAATAAACCTATAGAAAACACTACGGGTACATAGACACTTATTATTTAGTGTATTTTTCAGTAGTGGATAAATAGTTATTGTGATTACCCACAGGTGGTATAATTACATCATCACCAGTCATATTGATAACGAAGCAGCTCGTCGTCGGTGCGGCGATAGAGATCGCCAACCTTCCAAAAATAGATTTCAGGTAACCATAGCAACCAGGTACACCAAGACAACGATATGTATCGGTCATTGGTATTGTATATACATAAGATACCAAAGACTCGATATTCCGCATGCGACTTTTTTTTTATACAATGAAGCGACGAGATAGGCGGGACGTTCACCTGATAGTAAGTGATACGCCCGCTTATAATAACGTGGTGTAGGAAAGTATGATATATACTGCACCATATTACGCTCGCTTGAGACAAAATGTTAAGTCTCATTAACCCAGTAATTACACTAACTACAACTTCTTTCAATCCTGAACAGAGTACTGTTTAGCGACAGAAATAGGAGCTGCGTTGGTATCCACCCAGACATTCTCCACCAGCATAGACCTTCCACCACATTGACTGCGCGCCGACTACACATTCACCATTTTATCCAAATTTCCTTTTTAGATAATGGAACGATAAAATTTCTTTCTTCATTAGCACTTTAAACAGTTTTTGGGTTGTGAAATGGTTAAATTACTGAGTCCAGTAGGTGGAAAGGCTTTCCTGGAACAGCCACTGGGGCAACTTTAGTAAGTAGAGATTTTTACTCTTGTTTCACTGTTAGGTCTCTCTTATCGATGACCGTCTAGGCAGGTACCAACGCAAGGTCTTTTCTCCCGCCAAACTATAGTATGCAAACACTGCTGTGTTCTTGTTTTAAGGGCGCTGTAGTTAGTGTAGTAACTGAGGTAAACTGAGAATTAATATTTTAAGTCTCAGGCGACGAGTGTTAATTTACATAAAATGCAATCAAATTTCATAGAGAAGCATAAGGGGTGAAAGTAGTTTATTGGGGCGATGTAGTATTTAGTGCGGTGACGATGGTGTCTTCAAGAACATAGTGAATAACCTGTTATTAGATTAGTGCGTTTTACCATCACAGACTTAAATAAGCACTGACCAGTTTAGTTAAAAAAAAAAATCTGTATTTCCAGGGCCAGAACTAAAGTAATACTGGGCCACAACTGCACCGGCCCGAGGTACGATGTGTTGGACTACACGTACCATCCGGACTTCCGGAAAAACACTTACAGTTCGCTAGTTTTGATACAACTGAAGACTTACTATCATAAACAAGGTAATATTTTATGATTTTTGATAAACTCGTCAAGACGAGGAAAACATCATATCTCAACCACGTGGTAAGCGCGTGCTTGGGCACGACAGGTGCGAACTGCTTCAACCTGTCTTGATGGGTAAAGTGGCGGGTAAAAGGAATGTTGGTCGTAGGAAGAATCGCAGCTGCATGAGATCAGGGAGTGACCCGAGATCGTGAATGCCGCTCAACTATTCCACCTCGTAAGACACCGCGCGTAATATGGTGAACTCACCGCAACCTCCGCTAGTCGGAGAGACACCTCCAGAAGAAGAAGTCTTTTCACAAAGTTTTTTTCAATATATTGTTTATGACAACTTGCCAATTGATTGTAGCTTGTCGATGGTAATTAGCTCATCAATACCGTTCGGACTATTCCTAAAGTAATTGTTAAAGGAAATCAACTAAACAATCAATTTCAGATACATGTAAGCAAACGGCGTATGTATATAAAAATCGTTTAAGAAGTTCTACCATTCAATTTCAAAGAATAATACCGAATTTAGGTTCCTGAATTCATATTCAGTCTTAAACTTAACCACTTTCCCTCTTTCTTCTCTTTATGTATGCATCCTGTAGGTCTATCCATCCTGGGACTGTCCTAATTTATCATCAGATGCAAAAGAAAGAAAAATCTATGAAGACTAGACAACTTATGTTATTTATTTTGGAGTTAGATAAACAATGATCTATGATAAATCGTTTGATATTGTATTTGAATATCGCTAATTTATTCGTTTTTCTAGATCAGGCCTCCTTTATTCCAGTAACTTGGATGAAATATATCTACAATGATTATTTTATCGTTTTTAAGATCTTAAGCCGATTTGCCCGCCGCCGAGCATAATCCAGAAGCCAGAATTCTACGCGGTTTCTCTATCAGATGGTAAACTTGTTTATACATTTTTTTTTATCAGCGATGGCCTAAAAAGACGATCTCAATTTCATAAAGTATTAAGTGAGAATAAGGCCACGGATATTGAAGTGTGCCCATTTAAAATATTCCGGCTCTCTTGGTTTGACAACCGGAACGCGATCACACTGTTATAGCAACAGATTTAAAATATACGTGTGGTAGTCAGACAAGATAAAAAAAACTTAGATCTAGTTTATTAGAAGTTTTCACTAAGCATTCGTGACAAAGTATCATTGCGAGCTAACTCAAAATACTAATTAAATTAATTAGACAAACCCGCGTCCAATTTACTTTAGAATAACTTAGAGCTGAATCACGAAGTCTTAGTTCTGATTAACTTAAAAAATCGAATCTAACCGTATCATTAATCTTCGATAAAATATTATGCAATTCCTTAGAAATGTTTGTTTACTCCTGATGATTAATGATGAATTTGTTTAAACCACGAATGGCTACGGTTTGGAAAACACTTTGAACGTGGCATCGTTCAAAAGCATATTTTATATTAATCACGGTTAACCCTCAACTAAAAGAGGGATGTTCTTATAAATGTACTTCGGCAGGATTCTTAGTAAATTCTAAATACTTTTCTAGTTTCTGTAGAAGGAATTTTTAAAAGAAACATTTTAATGCTACTCCGTCTAGACCCTGCGTAGTGATTTTCAGAAAAAAAATAATTAAAAATAGTCAACATGCTTAATTTAATCGTCATTATATGAAAATTATAATTTCAGATTGCATGAGCTCCAGCGTAGAGTTTTACAAAATGACGTATGTCGATACGAAAGAATGTAAATCCTTTTACCGGAGAACTGGGGTATGAATTCTTAATTTTTTATAAATCTCACCCATTACGGTGTAAGGGGTCCCGCAACATCTCACGGTACCCAAGCCAACCTCACCTGCTCGCGGTGCACCCTGCTAACCAACAAACGAGGCTATGACTCCTACCAACCCGCATTCCACCCATATGAACCTCTACAAACGACGACCCCTAGTGCCCCGCGGTACCAGAGATCATACTGACTGTGGACCAGTCGATGTGGAGATCTTTGGAGGAGACCTATGTTCAGCAGTGGAGATTTATCGGCTGATGATAATGATGTAATGCCAAGATGTTTTTCCTACCTTGCTATTTTAATAATCGGTATTTTTAAGGGACCATACCCTTAACCGCGTTAATCCTCGAATTACGGTAGATTCCAGCAGGCCTATATTTTTGCCAACTGAAGAGAGGATTTGCTACTTGCTTGGAAAAAAGTCGCTTCATCTTTTGTATCAAGACGATAAGGGTAACATGATGCTGCAATAAACATTTTCGGCATCCCTCGTTGTCTTTGAGATCACTCTAATCGCTGTTTAACAATAAAATATAGATATACTGAATGATAGAGATAGGTTTTTCGTCGACCGAACCTTGAGGGTCAATATGTTATCCTGTTGGCTATTTTAAATGAAGAACTCCTCTCTCTTCAGTTGGACGTGGACAGCATTTGGCCAAAGTACACGGTGTGCGCCAAAGCCGTCAAAGGAGGCGGATGCTTGTGGCAAAGCGGCGTATTCCTGGTAATGAAGCAGCAGGACAGATGGATGTTGGTACGAAGGATTTTATTGTTTTTGCTTAAAGACATCAAAGAATAAATAACATAATTACAAATTAAATAAAATATAAAAAATCGGAACCGATGTATTGAAAGGAAAGACATTACATATTATGTCATACTATACTTCCGATGTCAATAATCTATGCAGATTGGTTTCGGTGTGTATGGACCTGGATGCGGTTCGCCTGCTCGGTTCTTGGACTACGGGATGTACCACCAGTGGGTGAGGAACAACATAGAAAGAATCGGTAAACCGGCTATCACCAGATTGGCTCCGAACCACGTCATTATGAGAAGACGTTAGTATTTTGATTCAACTTTAAAACCCTGGTTCTTTTGATAAAATTACTATATTTTTCTTAAAATTAATTTAAGGTATGACTAACGTACAAAGATTCGGCCCGTGTGATCCAGAAGAGACGAGGGTCGAGATTTACACTGACCATACAGCTATAGAGCCTAAACTCCCCAAGAGTCGCAGAGCCGTTTACAATGTAAGAACAGAAATCTATATTCTTTATCTTAAACAGCTATTTGTCGATCATTGGCTTATTCAAATATTTTTTTCTATTTCGGGCCATCTGTGGTAATCATTCTCCAATTCACTACAACGTTTTTAAGTCTAGAAATATGATTTCTAATACCAATGAAATAAATACTATTGTAGATAATATTGCCACAGAACTTACATACTACAGCTTAAATTAACATTTGGTTAATAAAATATAAAAAGATGATAAAGTTACGTTTCTCTTAACAAAAACAGACGGTAGTGCGCAAACTTATGATACTGAAAAAAAAGACTGATATTTTCTGTCATATGGTCACAAGCTGTTAATTGCCTGTCTCCTATCTAGCAAAATATCATTACCAGCGCCGTACAACTCACCATTAGTTGAAAGTCCGTCTCGTTTGATCCCTCCATCAGTCGTGCAGATTGTTTATAAAATATCTATCAATTTTGCTGGTACTTACAGTTCACGATCATGGCAGCGTACGAGTACTCGTGTATAGTGTTCCGCTGCAATCAGAACACCGGCACTCCACCAACGATCCAGCTGAAGCGACTCTGCCTCGCCAGCCACGTTGCCTGCTATCAGTTCACAACATTGCAGATAGATTTCGAAATACAGATACTCTACTTCGACAAGATAGAGTACCATGTGAACGTTTACGGCGAGGAACTGAAGCTGTTAGATACGAAGAGGATCAACGTCGAAATGAGTAAGGGCCAGTCCAGGCCCGACATTGCGACCACGTTCACACCTTATATGTACTGATTATTGGCCAATTGAAACGATAGATTTTTTTAACAAATTTTATGGCATATTCCACACAAAATTTGACTTAGAACTATTCTTACAACCAGACAAAATGATGACCAAACAGAAGATGCTAAAAAACTTAAAACAGTTTAAAATATAAAGAAGATTAATATTCCTGTTAGGAAAAAAAAAGGTAGTTGAGGCAGATTCCGATTTGTTCCCGTAGTATCACCGAAGCTTTTAACATAATAATTTCATAATTATTTCAGGCTGTTATCTATAACTGAACATAGATCTTCTAAATTGTGTGTAATTATTCACCAAACCTGATTCCTGTAATTATAGAGGACAAAAATGCACTAAAGATCACAGGGGGCTGCTTCTTTTCTAGATTTATTACCTCTCCGACACTTCCGGGTTAATATAATCGTAGGCCTAGTATATTTTTATTTTATTTATTACAATTGTCGCTAAAGATTTTTAGCGTTTTTAGATATTAAGCATAACATTTTTAAATTCACCTAACAGACGCTACAGCTTTGGTTATCCATGGTTAGAGTGGCGGCGGGAAGGTTCTAACTCGTGTCCCATACTGATAATATGATTGCTCATGCATCTTACTACAGATAATGATCATCATCTCAACAGATTGACAACACCTAACATATTTTATCGATATCTTATCAAGTGTACATCTCTTAGATATTTTAACACGTGTAGATCGAACTACTTAAGAACCTGGATGCGAGTTTCCGTTACAAGTTTTAAGCCGACTTTAAAATTGATGGACTGCTGTCACACCGTAATGCGATTTATTATATAAATTATCTTCCAAAGAAAGTCGGTGAACTAGTGATTTAGTCATATCAAATCTCTGAAAGAAGTTCTTCTTTCTGGTGTTTCTTTTACTTATACTTCAACTGTGACGTTATAAAATAGAGCTGCACAATATCGTAATTGAAGCTGCGTATTTTAAGTCCAAAATTTTCTCTTCTCACAATGATCTTAAAAAACTTCACTTCTTCATCTATTTGATTCAGAATTACTCCTGAATATATTTTACACCTTTTTAACCATACTGAAATCGAAAAAGTAATTTTTTAATAGATATATTATTACAATGTAACATAATTGTTATATCATTTAAATTAATTATTTCATCAGTTTAAATTATTACCAAATGAGTACATTTAATTGTAGGCTACTTAAGTTTCAATACGTTAGAAACACCCCTTACTAATAACACAAAGTTTCTATGTAAATATCTAATCCTTTGTCTTATGCAACTATGTAATAAATATATGATAAATAATAGCAAATTGTTTTTTTTTTCTTTAAAAACGTACCTTTTTGTTTTGATGATAAGATTATTAAGATTAAAACAATTTTATTTCCTAGATAGACAATAAACCTATTATGATAGATCGTGATCGTGTCGTTATAGACGTACTTTTTTTTATTCACCGAAACTTCGAAATTAGTGAAACATACACCTGATAGTAAGTGATACACCAACCTATGACAACGTGGAACTGGTTAGGATGATATATACTGTACCACATTAAACTAGTTGCCCTGAGACATAAGATGTTGTCTCGTTATCCCAGTAATTACACTAGGTACATCCTCGGTACCGGAACACAGAATGTTGGCATACTAGTATTTGGCGACAGAAATAGGCGCTGTGGTGGTAGCTACTCAGTCTCCAGCTTCCTACATTTATAGATAATAGCCGGAGTAATAGACGACCACATACGGCCTCATTGTCCCTTATCACCATTTGATACAGACATAGTGTTGTAATAAAAAAGATTGTCATGGTCTTAATTCAATATACTAATAATATCTATTGTATGTAGGGGTGTAAGGTTCCTGACGAACCTTGCTAATCAACAAACGAGGTTCTGAATGCCACTAATTCGCATTGGGCTTGCGTGGTGGGAAATGGCTCGAATCTCCCCATATGAATCCTTACTCGATCGATGTGGGAATCCTTGAAGGGGGCTCATGCGTCTATCGGCTGACGATGATGATGATTATATGTAATTTTTATGCGCGGTGTATAATGCGGCCAAATTTAAGACGCTACATGGGAAAATGTAGTTGTTTTCATTTCAGCGAATGCAAGGAATTGAATTTCCTGTAAAGCACGTATTTCATATTTCGAACGGAGTGTAACGTCACCGTCCTTACACACAAGCAAACACACACGAACACAGACGGCGAGCACAATGAAACCGTAATATCCTGAAGAAACTGCACACTATTCGCGAAATATTTTTCATCGAACGTATTTCAATGGACTTACTTATTCTGTTCAACGAAGCGCCGAGATGTGCTGATCGTTCACCTGGCGGTAATAAGAAAGCTTCCAGTTAAGATGACATACTACAATCTCATTACCTCAGTAAATTTACTAGCCACAATGACCTTCAATACGTAACACGGTAGTGTTTGCATACTTGTGTTTGTGTGGCAGAAACAGACACTGCAATGCTATCAAGACAATGGTAACACTTCCAACCTTCAAATTCCACCACGCGACTTCGGCATCGTACTGAAGATTTATGTGTTACAAGACCAGCGCCTGCAGTGTTACGGAAGCAGTTGATGGATGGAAGGAACAATAATCTATATTGTCTTCTCTCAAGTTCTACTTCCTTCAGTCAGTTATTCAGTCGATCATTGTATTGTTGTATGTCATATCTGTTACAAGCTTCAATAACCTGGCCATAATAAATCGTAACATATCACCTCCAATTGACTGCCGCTGCCAATCTCATCAATATTCGTATCGATACTGCGTCCGAGTAAGATTTATTATCGCTTCCCACATTACTCACTCTCCTATATAATGCTCGTAATGATTATTTTTTTCTTCTAGATGAGAACATGCAAACATCAACTAAAGAAGTAGTATTGTAAGTAATTTGGAGAAGAATAAAAAAGGAAAAAAGTGCTTTATTCAAGTCTACCTGTTATTCCGGAAATGGTCTCATTTGTTATGCTCTCTTCAATTCTTACTTGTCTCGAACCCGGCGTGTTCGCTGGCCAAAACAATGTGGTGGTAGTTAGGATGACTACAACGTATTGTACTCGTCGCCTTGAGACATAAAGATAAAATCTATTAGCTACAGCGTCTTTCACAATAATGCGTTAATGTTCTCACAGTTCTTTATGGAAGCAGAAATACAAGTAAGTACTGTGGTGGTAAAAAGAAAACGGATATTACAAGTTTAGTACACCCATGCGTACACTAGCTGTTCCCCGCCTGCTTTGTTGGCCGTAACACCCCCACACCTCCCTTTGGAAGAAGAATTTTGTAAAAACAATTCTTAGCTGACCTCTAAATGGCAGAAACAATATCTCTAACAAATTTTGAGTGTTTACATCTAATAGTTCAAATAATATCGGTTGATGATGATGATGACGTCTAATAGTTTCGGAGCTCTCGTGATGAGACTATGAATCTCCGGACATCTCCTATATATATAATCTATGTATAGATTATTTCAATATTATTCTGTCAAAAGACGTCAAATTATTTATTTTTTATGTTTTATAGTTTTAATAAATAATCATTTGAAGTTCCGTATGAAGTCAGTGGAATTATGAATATGGAAGTAATGCCATGAACGAATGAACGCAATTGGTGCCACTTGGAATAAACGGAATCGTAAATACGCCGATACGAATTCACGGTTGTTCGTATCTGTCGAGTGGACCTGCCTCCACCACTTATGGAGGAGCACAGATGACACTCCAAGGAGTGAAAGGTTAGCGAGTAACATAATTGATTTTATTTCAATAGATTAATTCACGATTATATAATCGGCACAAGCAAGCTAAGAAACAGTTAAGTGGTGATGTGATCTCCGATGGTTTTTTAAACCTCAATTGTTTAAAAAAATTAGGTGAGTTTATCAAGCGACTCGACTGAGTTACTTAAACTAACTGTAGTTAAAATGTTTCCTTAGTATTAACCAGTACTCTGATTTCGATTATCGCTTCGTATTTTTTATAAGTTAGTACTACCCTAAAATTTACAATTTTTTCGAATTTAAAAATGAGCTGAACTTATAAAAATAACAAGAATAGTCTCAATTTAATATAACGCTAACGCACAATGAGGTTGTAGATAATAATCAGTATTTGCCCGAGATATTCTTGCTTTTATATGTTGGTAGCCGAAACACAGTGCTGTTATGCTCACTTTCAATATTAACACCGTCCAGAATAAATGAAAGAGAGCCACCTCTTTCTAAAGTTAGAACAGATAAGAATATAAAATAGACGACTACAGATCCAGCGCTTAACTCATAACTTGAACCACAAACAGCTGCGCTGGTCTCGCATCATTTAAACTCGAATTCTGTTATATCGACCATCGCATGCACTCTACAGGCAAACAGGAAATAAGACGATATTATATTATATTACGAATACAATGACGCATTGACAATTATAAAACGCATGTTAAATGAAACGAACTGTAATTTATGCATAATAACGAATCCATATATTTTATTTTTGGTAATTTTGGTAGGTGCTTCTAATGCAACGAGCTAGTGATGCGTTTGCACTGACACAACCAGGGCTACCGCCGGTTTTAGTAAGTACAAATCCCACGTAACCCAGTTTTCACCCAGAAGGATGAATTCTGAATATTTCCACCCGGATAAAAAGATGCCGCCGCAACTCGTAGCTTTTGTCGCCGGATAGTAGTGTTTAAATCTTATTGTGTTCCAGATTGTAAGATCTATAACTAGTGCTTAAGAGAAACGAAACTTAACATTTTATGCCAACATAAAAGCGCCCAATGTGGCGCAGAATATATTCTCTTGTACTTACTTAACAATAGTTATACTATCGGTAAATCTTTTTCTCCAATAAATAAGTTACCCCGTAGTTTACAGAAAAAGATATGTGTGATATATCTACTACAATGAACAAAAAAATTAAAATAAAATGACTTACTTTATTGTATCATTTATCATTATATGTAATTTTTTCCACCACCATTTGAGAGAGACTAATAAAGTAATGTTTAAGTTTTAACATAAGTAATAGTGACCAATAAAAATAAGATTAAATGTATTAATAGGCACATATATAAGAGTACAAGTACAAGGTAATATAGGTATAAGAAAATATGAAGAAAGGTTAATGGTTCAGATTGTACATAAAATGCGACTTGAAGCGACGCAGGTTCGATCCCATTAAGATTGTGCTTCCGGTAAAGTAAAATATCGTAAAGGAACTGACATGTTCCAAAAACCAGCAACTATTTTAGACCTTTTCTTATGGAGGGTGGGGGATATCTTCCGGGGAGAAGACAAGCTTGTGTGATTTACACCCAATAAAAGCCTCTTAGTGGTCATCCTCAGTGCGCTGCAGAAGGTCCCGGAATCTACCTATTATGGACCTAACCCACACTTGCCATCGTGATAGGCGAATGGCCTTTACTATCTTCTTGTGAAAGAAGTTCTTCGTTTTGATTCATCATTCATCAGTGGGAACTTTAAATTAGCTGTTTAATATATAACTTCATCTAAATATTTTTTTTTTATTTTAATTAAAGTGTACCTTAATTCTTTACGTTTCGCGTTCGATTCATTACACTGTTCCACGAGCATCCTTAACCAGTATCCGAGTTTATCGGATAAGTGGATGACTATGCCTTATCCGATACCGGAATGGACCAAAGTCACGTTCCTGATTGGAGATAGAGTCGCACGTTGAACTATTTATTTACTTTGCCTTACCCTCCATTTTATTTGATTAATGCTCAACTAAAATACGATTTGTTCTCAATCTTACCTCTGTCGCAACAGCTAACTGCCGGCCTTATGACAGAGACTACTGAACCGACATGTCGCGGAGTTTGGATGATACAAAGGTATTTTAGTATCAGCTCGACTAGCTACCCATTGTAAACCTACACAAATGACAGCATTGCTGTATTCCAGCCGTCAACAAATCAGAGCATGAATACACTGAGCTTGAAAGCTTGACCATTCACTGCCTGTTTGTCACTTAACATTATGCGAAATCAAATGGCAGCTAATAGTCTACAAAAAATGCTCAAAGTAGCAGCGTAAATTATGGACGAATTCCTCGCATTCATCTGAGTGTACATCATTATCATTTCAGTCTGCACTAGTTGTACAATGCTGATATAGGCCTTCCCGATCCATTTTCAGCGCGGCCAGTTCTATGCCACCTGCTTGTAAAAAAATTGAAAAAAAGCACATTGATAACATATATTACAATAAAGATTTAAGATCGATAAATTATCATACCATAGAAATCTAAATCATTAATCATTTAATGATTTCTTTTATTTTCACGAATATTAAAAGCTTAATAAAATTACATGGCTTCTGCAAAGCAATTGAAACGTAGGGATAGTGAAATAATAAAAAAGGCAATAAAATACATAAAATTCAGTTTCACCAATTACTAAAAATATCCTAGTTAAAATAAAAATGATTAAAGTATCTATTTTGGTAAAATCTACGTTTGTGTCTGTGCAATTTACATACAAGTAAGAAATAATTAAAAAATTCACTTGTAGCCACTGGACTGAAACGATCATGTTTTGTGGTCCACATTACAAGAGACATGTCTAGCATTGAACGTCCATCGGTTGAGACAATAATGAATAAGAATGAGATCATTTCTCATTAATGTGTCTCAATTTGAAGAAAGGCGCCGTAGCAATTGAAATTATGAGAGCAACGAGACTGACCTTATCTGAAAGCAAGGAGCGAAATGTACTGCCCTACCTACCATCAGGTGAACCCTTCTGCTCATCACGTTGCTAAGCTGAATAAATAGAATCAACTAACAATTAGAATACTTAAGTTCGGTACACTATTATTTGAGTAAATATTTTAATGGTCTAAATGGATAGAAATGAATTGTTATAGAATTGTCCCATATAATAACGTGACGATGCACTAGCGCAGATTTCGTTGTTCCCTATTGAATTTTAACTAAAGTGGCCGCTACACAGGAACTGAGCAATTTGGATGCGAGCCAATGATCTAAAATGGTATTAGAGTCGCATCGTTACTATGATTTGTGCGCAATTTTAGATATATAGTCTTTTTCGGAACAAATGTGATTTATGGACATTGCAACAGAACCAAAATTACTTTTTATTAACAGCATTAATATGTATTTTTTCTCATTACAACAAAATAAATAGAAGTGTCTTCTCAATAAAAGCATAAAATAGTTTTGGTTATAAAGAAATGTTAAAAATATCACCAATTCTTATGTTGCTTTAGTCCTCAGAAATTATAAAACAAATAAGGCTGTTAACTTTTTTTTAGTCGACAACGGGTTAGCGTCGCAGTTTCTGTTAATGTTAAATGACAAATTAACGAAAACGGTGAAGTGTGCTCGTCGAGTTTATTCTGGCGCCAATTTATAGCCGAAACAAAGCTGTGCAAAAACAAATTATAGTGACAGATTAAAATTAAAATTAAATTCAGTTGCCATTCAAACTACATAATGTTTGGACCAGAATCAACCCGAGACCAGGCAAGCCCTTGCTACTGCGTGACGAAAATAATTAAAATATTAAATGTCTAAGGTTGTCATAGATTGAAGAGAAAAACATAATAGAAATTTCTTTTTATCTATATCATTTTGTCTGCTTGTTTTAGTGTCTTTTTTAATATAGTTAAACAATCAACTAGCTGACAGAGATGTTAATTGGTTCCCAATCTTTGACTCAACTAAACAATTTTCTTGTCTTATAACTTCAATCCGTAATTAATACGGTTAGTAAATTAAATCGAATGTTGGTTAACAAAAATTGAGCTATAGCACTAATGTAAAGTTCTAAATACAAATATGAAGTAAACATAGTATAACAAGATTCAATAGACATGGCCTCCCCTTTAACACGTTTAACTACTCGTATATTGTTAAAGATAACTTTCAATTTATACAAGCGTCAAACAAGTAGTTGGTAGTCTTAAAATTTTTATATTGAGTGATTTTTAAAATAATTAGAAAAAGCGTTGTAAAATATTTGTTATAATTTTTTTCATTTCAACATTACAAAAAGATTATAAATTACTAATAATTTGTAATGAATAAATTGTAAGTCCTTTTAATGGATTTGCCACTATTCTAATATCTGTAACCAAAAAAAAAACAAAAAAAACAAAAAAAAAACACAGCTTAAATTCTAAATAAAACTAAAGAATCGGATATTTTATCCAGTAGGATAACTATCTTTTTTTCTCCTTCCAATCTACGGAAGATGTATCTCACTAGACCTTTCTATAGTGCGGAACAAAAATGTAAGGTTTAGATAAATTGGTTGATCATGGTATAAGCTAACTAGGACAGCACCGGTTGAGTTGAAAATAATTAACGCTATTAATTAATACTATATCCTATTACCCAGATGAATTCTGTAAGCAGAGCACGCGATTGCTTTAATCCCTCATACTAATACCTTTATCGTAATCCGCTTACAACGATAATGATAGAATAGACTTTAGAGTATTAATTTCAACTTCACTAATTAGTAATATTATACGTAAATCTGTATATACTCACCTAAATTTAACTTACCAGGTATCAAAATAGTGTTTTCAACAACGAAAAAAAATTAATTTCTACCTAACCTCTATATCTAGATTACTTACTAACTAATTACCAAACTTCAATGTGAAGATGCTCTTAGAATCAAATGTTATATTATTCATACCTTACATTTACAGTGTAATTGTAATAATTTTCACTCCTGCGTTAATTTTTATTATTTTCATAGAAGGTAATATTTAAAAGTAAAGGCTTAGTGGTTTTACAAGTTACCAAAAAAATCATACGTTTTAATTAATATCAATTAACGTACAATTAATCACTTCCTTATTTACGTAAAATAAAGTAAAAGAAAGATTGTTTTGTGTGTAACACTATAAATGTTGTTATTAGGTATAACACTTGTTATCAAATTAACGTAACGTCGCGTTAGTTTTATTCTTTTATGAATAAATGAATTTTTCGATTAGTAAAATACCATAACATATGGGGTATGACTCCATAGTAATATTATTGAAAGTAAAAACATTCGTACTGTGCTGGTCTTAGACTGTACTTACTACAAATCCTTGTTAAAGACAATAATATCTTTAATTTGTTTTAAAAACCAAATACTTATTTTAATAAAAAAGGTTTCTGTACTATTTCGGACTACTTTTTAGTTAATTTTTTACTTTTTTTTTTAGACAATATAATTTTTATTAGTTATATATTTTTAAGGGTTTTAAGGGTGCAGTTGGGGAGAAAAACCTTTTAATAAAGACAAAAGTAAACTTCGTGTTCAGGTGACACACTATTTTTGCCTCTCTTCGACCGAGAAACCGGATGTGTCATATTCTGACGTTTTAATGCCACACGTAGTAAACCAAATCATATGGTGATGACATTGACAGATGTGATAAAATATTGATGTTTTTGATATTGTAAAAATTAAGTGATTATTAACATTATCTAGCAATAGTAATAGTTATCCAAGTTTGTACAGTCTTGATTTAGACGCTGCGCATTTCACGCATAAGTTATAGAGTTTTTGTTATTTATTATTACTTCCATAACTCATACGACTTGGAAAAATTATGCTAAGAGAAGTCAATTAGAATAAAGATAAAACAACTGGGTTACAAAAGGTATACTCCTTTATTTCTTTTTACTAATTCAACTTCCTATGCGTAAGTATATGAAATCTGCATGCACTTTACAACGTTATCATGTTTGATAACTAGTAATCACTTAATAATAATTGTTAAAAAAATAAAAAACAAATTTATAATGTCGCTACTTACTGTAATTAAACGATTGTAGTAATTCTCAGTATGCTGCTTGTTTATGGTAAATCTTTATATGAATTAAATTAGCTCTATTGTATAATGGAAAAGTGATATACAGTGGGACTTCAGGCCATAGAAAATTGATATATATGCTCTTGGCTCTATATTAGTGTAACATTTATCTCCAATATTGTATTCGACTTGCTTTAGTAAATGGAGTTAGTCTATATGAACTTGCAGATTGATCAATATTTTCTATTTATTATATACTTAATCTCTGAATAATGATTTTAATTGTAATTTGATTTATTTTAAAATACTTAATAGTGAAAATAGACAATGGCTAATAAAAGAAACATAACATCAGAAGTATGATTTTTTTTGTTTTAAAAATCATACTAATAGAATGACTTACAATTTGATGTTCTCGAATTATCACATAAAACAGTGAAAACAGATTTACTATCATATTTCATCATAACACAAATTAGTGTATCTCTATAGAATTTATCAATAAAAAGTTTATCAATGCAATGTTTATAATATTAATGCAAGTGATAAGATATAAATGTATGCATAATTGATGGCCTGTTTAGTTCATTGCCCAAATTATTATATGCAGAGGTCAACATTAAATAAACACTGTAAATTACTATGATAAAGTTCATTCACCATAAACAGCATATATTAATAATTTTTTTTTATGAAATTAAGTGGTGGGATGAGTGGCACATTCACCTGATGGTAAGTAATACATACATATATACATATATATCACATCTCATTCCAAGGGGGGTAGGCAGAGACCACCTCTCTGCACTTGCTACAATCCTGGCACACCTCTCTCACTTCCTACATTTTCATGAGCGTCCCGCGTTCTCTTGACCCGGCCTTCTTTTAGGACATCTTCGTTTTGATGGAAATATGTCCGCCTCGGTCAACCTGCACAAATTTTTCCAATCGTTCTTACCTTGTATACCTATTTCGTTAAGTAATACACTCTTTCGGGAAGTGATACGCCCGCCCATAACAATGTGGCGCTAGTTGAGATGATATGCACTGCACCATATTGCGCTCATTGTCTGAGACATAAGATGTTGAGTCTCGTTACCTCAATAATTACACTAGCTACAGTACCCTTAAATCTGGAACACAGTAATGTTTGCACACTACTGTTTGGCGGCAGAAATAGGCATTGCGATGGTATCCACCTAGACAATATCTGGCAACAGACACCTACCACCAGTATATACATACTAAATGTAGTACAAATATTGAAATAGACTTTACTATGCAAAAATTTATTGTTTATTTATTCATTCAATTATTCTGTAAAGTTAAGCGACCAGTAGAGCAAAATAAATTTATGTATAGTATTTGTTGTACACATTGATATAGTCAATATATCAACATAAGTCTGCTACAAATTAAATTTATTTCTTAGACCTACTTAAGTGTAAAATAAAATTTCTTTATTGTATTTTTTAGTATAAAATATTTAATAAAGAATTCTTTTTGTTAAAAACCATTAGATGAACATTACTTGTTGGTTTGACCTGGTAAATAAATTATATGATACATTTATGTTGCTATCACACGTCTAATAAATGAAATAAAACCCTTAATGTATAATTATTGTAATTTACCATAAATGACAAATTTTAGATTTTTAAATTACCCCAGTCATAAGCTTAAGTACTATTTTATGATTGAAATAATGATACAGTTTTATTTTGCATCATTTCAGATAATCACAATGGCTTTTGAAAATTTTAAAACATTGACACAAGTCTCTACAGCTCTCACAAATGAAAAGCTAACAAAATCTCTAAGTGATTGGTTCAAAGAAGATGTTCAGTTTACTCATTGGGAGGTATGATTAGAAGACTGCACAAGTAAAACCACAGTGGAAGATGTGGTGTATGGTTATTTTAGGATGATTCTTATGTCAGCATCATTGGGCCACTAGTCCACTGCTGAATTTGGGCATCTCTTCTTTTTTTATGCATTACAACTGTTGTGCGGGGCTGAGGCCTTGTTCTATCTTTTTATCTTTATTTAAACATTTCTTTTACTCTACTCATCTTTCTTTCTACTCCTCTCGCCTACTATTTTCACTTACACACTTCATTTCTCCTGTTATGCTGTATTCTATTTCCTTTTTTCATACCTCTCTCGTAAATAATTACTATACACGCTTTTTTATTTAATTTTTTTTGTATACAATTAAATCACGAGAGAAGTGTAAAGTTCACCTTACGGTAAGTGATATGCCCACTCATAACCGTCATGCAAAGAAAGGTTACATTTTTCGGACACCTTCAAAGAGGATCCTTTTCTGAGTTCCCAAGGTTGATCCGGGAGGGCAAAACTCCTAGAAAACATGCACCTCGTAGATAGCGCAAGAAATGGTTTGACGACATAAAGGAATGGACCGGGTTTAAATACCATCAGTTAAAAAAAAATAGCTGAGGATCGAATTGGTTTTCTCAATCTGAACGCGAAACTTTCGTTTGAAGAGGGCACCTAATGATGATGATGAGAGCAACGTGGCACTAGTTAGGATATTATACACTACACCACATTGCACTCATCGCCAGAGACGTAAAATGTTAAGTCTCGTTACCCCAGTAATTACACTAGCTACAGCACCATTCAATCTGGAACACAGTAATGTTTGCACAATACTGATTGGCGGCAGCAATAGGCGCTGCAGTGGTACCGACCTAGACTTTCTCTGGCAATGAAGACTTACCACCATTAAATTACAGTTTTCTGTTATATACAATACAGTTCCTTTATTCTATTATATTTTATTATCCTTTTCATAAAATTCCCGGGATTTGTACGGACTATTCTCCCCATTCATCAGAGAGGCTGGGCCTCTCTTCAAGAACTCTACATAATCTGCCCATTCTTGTCCCAATCTCACCAACTGCTCTGTATAGATCATTGTTCCATTTTGGATCTCTTCATTTTATCTTACTTCATGAATGCGTTTAGAACTGTATGGTATACTGTTTAGCGTTTGTTTTTAAAATTCAATAGTCTGTTTCTGAGGGAAAAGAGTAATAATACACGACCTGTGTTCCTGTTTAAATGGAATCGTAGCTATAACGAAACTTAACATTTTGTCACAAGGCAACGAGCACAACATGTTGCAGTGTATATTATCTACCTAACGCCACATTGCTGTAGGCAAGCCGACCACATACCATCAGGCGAGGATGCCGCGTAAATAAAAATATATCTGATATTTACAGTACGTAAGTGACACTGGAAAAGGAGACTCCTATTTGAGTGAAGTTATACGTATAAAAATTTACGGCACAAACCCAGGCGGCGTTTCAGAACACGTCCAAGTTGTCCTTAAGACCATACCGAAGAACGTCTGCAGGCGGTTGACATTTAAAAGCCATGAGTTCTTCAAAAATGAAATTATGTTTTACGAACGAGTGTTGCCAGCTCTACTCGACTTTCAATCTAAGAAAAATATGAAAAAGCCTTTCGATAAATATGCGAAATTATTCCTGGCTCATTGTGATGGTATTAATGACGTCATATGTCTAGAAGACGCCTCGTTGCAAAACTACGGCAGCGCTATACGACAAGAGGGCATCGACATAGATCATTGTCTAGTCACCGTAAAAAGTCTAGCTCAATACCACGCGATGTCTTTCGCTATGAGGGATCAAGAACCTGAACTGTTTGACAGAATAAGCAAGGAAGTATTCGAGACGTACTACGACGATAGGCTGTGGGATTGGTACAGCCGTTTCTGGAACCGCATATCTAAAATAGCTATAGATGCAGTAGAAAAGGAATATCCCAATTCAATATACGTCGAGAAAATAAAACAGTTTGCTGTTCCAGAGCGTTATGGAGACATGATCAAGGCAGTTAAAGATAAAACTAACGGGGTCATGTCGCATGGTGACTCTTGGACGAACAATTTTCTATACAAATACCATGACGATCGTCCGATCGATGCGAAAATAATCGATTTCCAATTAACAAGATGCGCCAGTCCAGTGCTAGACCTGGTCTTCTTCATTTACGCATGTACGAGTCAGGAGTTGAGGCAGCAACATTACAGAGAACTGCTGAAGTATTATTATGATGCGTTGGCAAAGCAGATAATGGATATGGACAGTGATCCTCACAAGGTGTACTCTTGGGATGTGTTCATGGGGGAGATAAAGAAGTATTCATACTTTGGGCTCGCATTCAGTTTTGAATCGACGCCATTTATAGTTTTAGCGCCGGAAGACGCTGTCAATATGGAAATGGAGGTAACTTCAGAATATACTATTTTAGTGTAATTATAACTAAACATATTTTAATTACCTCTATGGCGTTGTGGTTAACCACTTGCTTAGTAAGGTGAAGACTCTTGTTTCGATTCTGGAGCCATTATTTGATTAGTGGCGTACCATCCATTTTGTCACTTAAAACTATTCGATATTGAGATCAAATGTCAGCTCATTGTATGAAAAAAAAAATCTATTCATTTGTTTTGATCTTATTGAAGTTAGTTTAAAGATTTTTTCGTTCCTAACAATCAACTACACTTATAATCTAAATAAAAGTTTATTTTCACGATTAGCTATAATCCGCTAATTCGTAATCTTTTTGCCATATAAATAAATGATTCATTTTTTCATTACAGGGTGAAGAAAAACTAAATATAGATGACTTCTGGCAAATAAAACCATTTAAGACTAAGGAAGGTAGATTAAGGGAAGCCAACAATGTTGTCCATTGTGTTGATAACGGCTATATATAATAAGATATTGTTGTACTTGCAAAACATCATACAAAAGCACCTGGGTACAAGAATTTTTAAATAACAGGCTCAAAAAGCAGGTATCAAAATAATTTTATGTATTTTCAATAGTTGCCATATGAATGAACATTTCTTATTAAAGTACGACCCTAATTATACAAAGAAAAATATCTCTTGAAATGTATTTTGATATTCTCAGTTTTCATTGAAGTGTTATCTATGTAACTCATTCAACTTCTATCACTTGCTAAGTTTATGGCAGAGGAGTAGCGTAACAAAAAGTATGCAATCTATCATATAGTATACTAAATCCCTTCAAACACGGTTTATAATTGAAATTGCATACAGGTATAGATGACATTATGAAGCTTAATTGAAAAACTGAGTATTTACTTCATCATCATCATTTTAAACTGTGCATGTCTACTGCTGAACTTAGGTCTCTTGTATTGTGTACCATAAATATGGTCTCACCCTGTTTGAGTAAAGTGGCTCCTAGCATTTCTTTAAATATTGTCTTCACCTAATTGATGTTCTGCCAATGCTCCTGGTGCGGAGTTGCCATTCCAGCATTTACTTAATACATACCGAATGCTCGAAAGAAAACTTTCAAGTGAACCAATTTTTTTAATATTTTTAAGTTTTTAATACTAGTCTTACTAAACAGGACTGCACCTGGTAAACATTACAACTATGTTATATATTGTGTAATTTTTACTAATTTCAAACTCATTGCTGTTAATATAGCAAAACGAAGACCAACTGCTTTTCTGGACATGTGACATCCAGCAACCCCCATCAGGCCAACACAATGGGTAAACTGCCTTTACTTTTAAGAGAAAAGACCTAAAATTTCTGCTGTGGGAACATTATCAGGGCTGCTTATTAAGATTTAGCTGCTATTTTAAGTTTATGTTGTTCATGGTATACACATTCCTAGAATTTAGAGTTTTTAGATTATATTTTTACTGCATTTCTACATAATTAATTGAAAAGTAATAACTACCTTACCATTCAAATATTGAAATAATAAAAATATTATTTAAGCATTTAAATTCACAAAACTGCTGTGCAATATCTTATCTTCGTGTTTTAATTGTATATGTAAAATTTATAAGTTATATATAATCTATTGAATAAAAGATTTTCTTTATACATGACTTTTTTTATGTTTGACAAAGATGTGAGTCCAGCAGGGCATTCATCTGATCATTAGTGATAGCCCTGTCCAAATAATTTGGCGATACTTAGGATAATAAGAAGTAATTGCATTGTGCTCATCATCTCGAGATATGTTAAGTCCAGTCAAGAGAGACAACTGTCATTATCCAATTAATTTCATTACCTACAATGCCATTTAAACAAGAATGCAGCAATTTCTACCATACTAATGATAGGAGCTGCAGTGGTCCCTACCAAGACTGACTTCAGCAAAAAAGGCCATATATACTCCGAAAATAATTTTTTTACTAAAATATTTTGCAATCATTAAGTTATAGTCTTTAAACAAGGTAATTCAACTGTTATTCCCTTATCTGTATTTAAAAAATAATAATAATGAATTCTATTCAAAATTATAAAACAATGTAATGCAAACTTTAGCTTAACAATTAAATCAAATATTTATTAAGTATTTCTCATGCCTGTAGATTTTCTGTATGCGCTAAAGTGTTCCAAGTACTGATATATTGTATCTATTGGTGTATATATTTCATTCATTCTACTGAGCAAATGTTGTGGAGGTTGAACAGGCACTGTGGGCCCTAGGAGACCCTGGATGAACTCACGAAGAAGTCCCCACACTGCATTGGCCATTACACAAGGCCTGTATTCCACCTAAAATAATACAATAATTAAATATTTAAGTATGGTAATCAAATTCTAAGTGAAGTTACAAACATTAAGACTAAGTAGTATATTTTAATTTTAAACTCACAAAAAAATTTAAAAGTAAAAAAAATATAAGCCACTATATTTTAAATGAAACTCATAAAATATTTTTAGTACCTCAATTAGTATTCCCTTAAAGTTCTGATTCATAGTGACAGAGCCCAATTTAACACAGAAGTCCCCTAGTTCAAACCTAGGACCTTTACTTTCAATTTTTGTTTGTTTCTTAGATGTATAATGCTGGGATAATTTCATCATAAGAAGATCAAACAATCCATCTGCTATGACATGAATATTTTTTGTTCCACTTTCTAAAATAGAGAAAACGGAAGCAGGTTGCTCTGAGTTATGAAGAATGTGAACTGTTTTTGTTGTTCCTGAAAGAAAATTATGTTATGAAGCTCAAATATTTTTAAAAATGTTTATTAATTTGCTAAATATATGGTCATATTCATTGATCAGTATTTTTAAATAAAAAAAAAAACAATAAAATCTGTTTATTTAGTTTTTTTTTCTTTGAATTATATATTGAAAATTATAAATAAGAATATTCAAAATAAACCTTTAATTGCCATAAAATTTAAGTTTAAATAAAATATGTTTGTAGGTAAAGTAATTTGTTATGATATATGTATATATTCAAACAGCAGAAGACTGCTTTGTAGAACACATTACAAGAGACATCCATCAGTTAAAAATTGATGATGATATATATATTTACCCATTTGAGGATGCGACAAATAACTCTCGCAGTCCACTAAGAACTGTCCTTGTTGAGTGGCTCCCAAAGCTAGTATCCGTTTTGTAAGCAATTCAATAACGTAGGTGCCTGTTTTATTTTCTGGTACCGGGTATTGCTGTAAACTGTAAACATAACCTTAATTGTTTAAAAGTATTATAATAAAACCACTATTATAATAAAGCCACTACGTACACTGTAACACCCATTTTTTTTCACTTTTACTGATTTCAACGACGTTGGAAATACAATAACGTTGAATTGTCACATATTTTTATGCTTTACTAAAATAGAGAGAAATTTTGTTATTATTTTTTAACTTATTGACGAAAGGAAAGGAGCTATTTAAATAGTACTAAACGGTGTGTTTTATAACTTACTGATTAATTCAATAACATCAACACAAACGAAAATGACATTTTAAGGTTTGTCATCTATTTTTGTTTTTTTTTTTAAAGAAATTTCATATTCTTCCACATTTATAAGTAATCACTTTATTTTAAAATTCTGCTATACTTTTTCTTAAGCGATAAATACTTTAACAACCTTTAAAATCATAACTTTAAAAAGGACTTAATGACAACTGGCCGTATGTTCTTTAATCTTTGTCTATCTTGAATGAGACGAACTAAACAATAAGAAAAACAGGCAGAGAATAAACGCTGTCTTCTGATTGGCTAATACCTATTTAACCAATTGAAAGTGTTCTTGATTTATTTTACCAATGAAATTTAAAATAACTCTTAAATGAAAACAGATGTATTAGTATCGCTATCGTAGCTGGACCAATGATATGTCGACAAATAATTTTACGTGCAAATTGACAAGTACGGGGCCTCTTCACCTCATATTAATTAACTATTTATTTACGTATTTAATCCAATTCGGTTTGATGATTAACAACTAGTCACAAGTACGTCGAAATAAACTATTTTTAACGAAGTTCGATTAAATTTTAATCAAAATTCACGTAGAAATTTAATAAAAGTGCTCTTTAACAGTAAATTAGCTGTGTTATTTTTTTTAACTATTATCTAACATTGAATAGATTGCCTGAAAATGATCCCCGATAACGTGACATTGATAGTTAAAGCCCCAAATCAACAAATAGAGGACCAGAACATACAGTGCCAATCTTCGTGGACCGTGAGACAATTAAAGGGATATTTGTCTGAAGTGTATCCCAGTAAACCAGTAAGATTTTTTTTATTTTTTATTTAATCCTAAATTTAGACGAATAGTTTTAGATAATAATTATCATTACAAAATTTTAAATTATCTCCATTTTTTAATTAAATTGGTATGTATTTTGATAAGGATTTTATATTTACGTGTGATATCAAGTTATTTCTGCTTCTTGTTTTCTTACTTCGTCTCATTTAATGCTCACAAATACGGACAATAAAAATGTTTATTTATATCTAACAACCGGTTTTTCACAAAAATATAATTTGCAAAACAAAACAGCTTTACTTATTTGAGATGAAACTATTAGTAAACATTACAACTCAACTTTCTAAAATAAAAAGATAAAAAATGTGGTTCTAGTAATTTAAAACATACTCTTTTAACAATTATGTGTAGTCATGAATAAACATTTTAATAATTATATAAATACAGCAGATTATGTTGTGCAACCTCTATAGTCTCTTATCAATTATCATTTGCATATTTATACTGGATTGTTCTGTTTTCATCTGTTTTGAATATGAATCATAAAGCTGTACATTTTGTGGGTTTTGTTTTTTTTTTTAACCACTAGGCTGATTTCAATTTAATTTTACTTATTGTTTAGTAACAATGAGGGTAGCCTTGGAATCCAATCAGGGACCTTAATATTACATGCAAGTAGATTGTATCTGGGCTATATAATAATTTTTTTGTCTATTTATTATTTATCTCATTGATTACAGGTTTGGTTTTATTAAATAATTTTGTAAAGCACATTTCAAAACTAAGGAAAATATGTACATAACAAATAGATTTTAATTTACTTTTTATAATTTCCCATTTACATTTACTTTCGTAAATATTTAGCATAATTAATTTAATGCAAATTTCAGAATGCAATATTAGTAAAAGTTTAACAAATAATGAATGTTAAAACCATTTAAAATATCATTAAATTATTACATTTCTACATAATATTTTATCATTAACTAAGGTTAAATTGATTAATTAAAATGGGTTAAATTGATAATTCAATTTAGATATCAATGAAGAATCGTAACCTAAATTCAGTCTCGATCTCAACAGTTAAAAGTGAAAATGATGTTGATGATGTGAAAAGGATGTTAATTTTATTTATGAAGATAATATATTATAGTTTATTATTAATAAAATTTTCATATAATTTCTCTTTAAAAAGATGTAGAAGAATGGACTTTCATAGTTCATAGTAGCTGCATCTACAGAGGTAGACGTAGATGTATATAATTAAGAGTATTTAGCTGATATTCATTCACTATACAGCCGTTATTTAAACAAAAGAGCTCCTGTTAATTGTATCTGATAAACAATTATATATGGGGTAACAAAAAAAAACAAATCTACATTTTAAATACAAACAAGTAAATTTGTTATCACAATTTGCGGTTTATGTAAGCCATTTAGTGATATTTTTATGAAGTCGTTAAAAAGAACTTTATCGCAGTAACAATGTTATTAAATTTTCAAAACAAATTGATAACATTTATGTGTTTACTGCGTACCTATATGTCTTGAAATTTTATAAAAAAAAGTTTGTAGTAATCATGCTAGAGTAAAAATATAACTTTTTGTATGTTGTCCACACAATTTCTTCATTTAATGTTAGAATGAATGCATTCACATTCCTCCATCTGTCTTCTTTAAGACAAAAATGGAAGATGTCAGATTCTGCCCTGTAGTCTTGAGCTAATAAGAATAAGATTAAAACAAGCCCTGCCTGTTGTATGGGACTGAAATGTCCCTCATTACCTGCTAAGCAAGTACGAGGTGGGTGACGTGCTGTCGAACCAAAGCGGGAGTGTTGAGGAGGGTTACGTCCCTCACTGTAGTGCAGGGAGGCACCAATGTGTTCCATGGGAGATGATAGTGATACCTCTCTCAAAACACTAAGGATGACCATCTGGGGAAGGGGTTTTTTAGTTCCTAAAAATCCCTTACAACCGTGTCTCCTCTCTCCCAGAAGCAGTGTATCTTTTGAAGACATAGTGCTGTGTTTCGGTTTTGATGGCGGTGTAGCTATTACTGGTGTCATTACTTAACATCTTACGTCTCAACGCGACGAGCACAATGTGGTGCAATGTATGTCATTTTAACTAGTGCAAGGTTATAAGCAGGCGTATCACTTACCATCAAGTGAACGTTACAGTCGTATGGTAGCTGGGTAGAATAAAAAAAGATTATTTGTATAACAAAATTGTTTTGATACTTTCTGATGACGAACAAGTGTAACATAGCAGCATAAGCGTGCCTCGTAACGATCCCTCAGCATACGATACTCCGGCATCACATTTCGTCATTCTTAGTATCCATAAGATCCTCGACCAAGAATACTGCGAGCGCACCTGAATGAAACCTGATTCTAGTCTGATAACTCTGTTTTGATAATTTAACTCACATTTCTTTTTTCTTATCTACGAAATGACGATACGAGCGGGACGTTCACCTGATGGTAAGTGATACGCCTGCCCATAACAACGTTGCGCCAGTCATAATGGTATACACAGCTCCATAGTTCGCTCGTCGCCTTGATACAAAATATATTGAGTGTCATTCACCCAGTTATTTTACTAGTTACAGCTTCCTTCAAACCGGAACACGATAATTTATGTACAGTACTGATTGGTGTCAGAAATAGGAGCAGCGGTGGTCTCTAGACGGTCTCCAGCAATAGATATCCACCACTATGTCTTTGTTCCCAGAAGTGTCCAGACACAACGCCTTATTACGTCAACGGTCGTTAAGCAATAATGTGTAAACACTGTGTTCCGGTTTGAGCGGCGTTGTACCACGAAATTACTTAAGTAACGATGTTCTCTTATTTTTATCAAATGAAAATTTTTAGAAATACAACGATGAAGGATCTATGAAAATAATAAAAAAAAAAAACAAATAGTCTATAACCATCTATAAATCATTACGCGTAGAATGATCATGTTCCCATGTCGATAAGTTCACCAGTTTTTACGTGATTGGCGAACAAACAAAACACATTAATTATATGTATATTATATCTATGTATATATATATATAATCTACCAATTACGTTTTAATTGCTTCATCATCATCATTCACTGCTTGTGCGATGCCATCCGTGGAAACTTTCAGATGGTTACCATGACTCGTTCTTTATACAACTGTTGGTTTAAGTGTAAGGCGATCATACCTACTTACATATGATGAAATATTTTTAAATATTAACAGATGTGATTTTTTTTTATTCGACGAGATGAGCTAGACCTTCACTTGGATGGTCATACGCCTGCCCAAAGCAACGTGGCGACAGTTAGAATTACATATACTGCATCATATTGTGCTCATAGCTTTGAGATATTAGAGGTTGTCTCGTTACGAGAGTCATTTTATATTACAATGCCCTTCAAACCGGAACACAGCAAACTTTGATTTTTACTATTTCTCGGCTGCGGTCGTATCTACGCGGTCTCCAGCAACAATGTGGCAACGTGGAGGTCTTCGACTCAATTCCGGCCTAATGGCTGGATTATCAATCTACCGCCATAACAGTATATAGTTCCGGTTTGAACGGCGTTGTAGGTAGTGTAATTGTTGCAGTAATGTGGTTTAATATCTCAGGTCTCAAGACGACAAGCACAATATGTTGTAGGTGTTAATTATAACTAGTACTATGTTATGGACTGGCGCATCACTTATTATACAGTGAACGACTCATTCGTCTCGTTGCTTCGTTTAAAAAAATACCTCTCGCGTAGTTTTGCAGTTAGAATTGATTTTGACTACACTAAATTTTTTTTTTAACGAAACAGTCAAGTATTCAAAAACAAGTTTTTTGATAAAGTATTAGATTAACTGTAAAAAAAAAATATTTGTAGTAGTCTTGTTCCGCAGGATTTCATAGTTAAAGGATAGGTTATTAAATATGTCGGAAGTGTACTACGGTCGATTAAATCATCGTTATCATCAGCCGATAGACGTGCGCTGCTGGACATAGGCCTCTCCCAAAGATCTCCATATCGATCGATACTGTGCTGCTTGCATCCAGCTGCTTCCCGCAACTTTCACCAGATCGTCCGACCACCTGGTGAGGGGCCTGCCCACACTACGTCTACCGGTACGCGGTCGCCATTCGAGGACCTTAGTGCCCCATCGGCTGTCAATCCTTCGAGCGATACAGCTACGGTCACATGAAACCATGCTTTAATAACATGGCATAGACTGTGAAGTATCTCAACGATATTTTAGGTGGTGGTGGAAACCAGTGCATTTGACTTACTCCGCCGCAGACATGACCTTGTCGGTCACACGACAAACAGTGTATCGGAAATGGAAGTAGCGGAGCGCGAATTGCGTGATAATATATTGAAAAAAAAAAAAAAATTATATCATCTCGTGTAGTTACATCTTGTGACAGCAATTGCTTAACACACGACACACAGCTTTAAACGAAGTTTTTATTCAATAAACGAGCGAGCCGTCACCGCCGATGATGGGGCTTCAGTGGAAAAAAATACCACATAACCTTGTCTTCCCCCTAGAATTAGGGTATCTTTTTAGATTTCTCCCCCAATAACAAAATAAAGGTAATATCTGGCGAGACCGTCTATGTAGCTCCTATTTTCGAGGAAAAACAGCATTGCGCAAATATTACCATAATTCGGTTTGAAGGGTGTTGTAGTGAGTGAAATTACATCGTTAATGAGACTACATGTTCGTAACATGTAGTCTTCAAGCTCAATGTGGATGTAGTGTACATCGTCCATAACTAGCGACACGATGTCTTATTCCTCTCGTCGCTTATGAGTTAATTCTGCGAAGCGACGAGCGCGACGTTCACCTGATGGTAAGTGATACGCTTGTCCAGTACAACGTGACGCTAGGTAGGATAATATACACTGCACCACATTACGCTCGTCACCTTGAGACACAATGTTTGATATACACCATTAACATCACTAGCTGCAGGGCCCTTCAAACCAGAACACAGCAGGCTGGGAGTTATCTAGAGAGTAATTTTTTTGTGTCTTAACTTTTCACGTGCTTCCGTGAAGGGGAGAGTCAGGGTTTCAGTTATTTACCCTCTGAATGGTTTTCTTCAGTGAGTTAGGTTGGGTTCCGGGATCTCTTGCGGATGGCGGTGGTGCTCCTCTGCACTCTAGTTATACACATCCCAAGAAAGAGTAAAACCCTTAGTATCGGAGAGCTACCACCAGCAAAGCACATGAGGCTATGTCTAGCTTCAACATCTAAGGTCATAAGTTTATAACAATGGCATAACTATTCATCATCATCATCAGCCGAAAGACGACCAGTACTGGACACAGGCCTCTCTCAAAGATCCCCACGTCGATCGATCCCGCACTGCCCGCTTCGTCTGGCACCAAGGGCTGTCGTTTGTGACGGTTCCTACAGGGGTATTTGGGCCATTTTCGATCACGCTGGCTCAATACAGGTCAGCGAGAGCCAGAGCCTCGTTTGTTGGTTAGTAGGCTGCACCACGAGCAGGTGAGGTTGGCTTGGGTCCCTATTAATTCCAATTTAATATTTACAGAAGACCGACGATCAGAAAATTATATACTCCGGTCAACTGTTGGAAGACAACAGCATACTCAAAGACGTGCTGAGAACGTACGACACCGAGATCGCGCACACCATGCACCTGGTCTGCAAGCCGGGTCGGAACATGCCGATCAAAGAGCCACAGCAACAGAAGCCGGCGGAGAGCGCATCGGGTTCCGATCTCCGTCAGCGGGACGTCGCCCAGACTGTCACCGAGCGCCCGTCAGAGACGCCACCGAGGCCGGAGACCAGGCAGAACGACCAAAACCACTCCGTTGAAATGCAGAACTACATGAATTCGTTCGTGAACAACTACGGCAGGGTGCCGCCGTATCCCCATTACAACTTCGGCGAGGGCTACCTCCAGGCGCCGCTGGACCCGGCCGCGTACGCGAACCACATGATGATGATACAGCAGGCCTACTTGCAGTACATGCAGCAGTATGCCAATATGTAGGTCACGACTCTTCCATTCTCCTTATTCAAACAATGACGCGAGACTGACCATAAACATGTGTCGCTAGTTAGGATGGTATACACTGCGTCAGATTGCGCTCGTCGCTTTGAGACGTAAGACATCAAGTTTCATTACCCCCAGTCATTTCACTAGCTACAGCGCCTTTCAAACCGGAACACAGTAATGTTTTTGCACACTGCTGTTTATCAGCTGCAATAGGCGCAGTAGTGATACCTACGTAGACGGTCTCCGGAAACAAGGACCAGCAGTGAACATGTCATCATCATCAGCCGATGCTGCTGGACACAGATCTCTTCCAAAGATCTCCAATCCAACTGGTTCTAAACTGTTCTCTTCCAGCGGTATCGCGTAATCTTCACCAAATGGTCGGTCGGTTATTTACGGGTTGCCGTAGACGGTCTAGGGACGTAACAGTAGTGTGCAAATATTACTGTACTACAGTACGAAGCATGTTATATGTAACTAGCTATTTCAATAAATTACTGCGGTAACGAGACATAATATCATATGTCTTAAGTGATATCTAAAACGTGACGTCTTACGTCCAAGGGCAACGAACAGCAATGTGGTACGGCGTATGTCGTCCCAATTACCGCATCATTATGCACAGGCGTATCACTTAAAGTCACGTGAAAGTCCCGCTCGTCTCTTCTCTTAGTCGGAGGAAGATTATAAAGGAACAAATGTAATAAGAAAATTCATGATTCAACTTATATAAGATACATGTTACGTGGAACATTTGTAACAATGTAACAGCTGTACTAATGTAAAAAATTGTATATATATACCAATTAAATAGTTTATAAGGAAAATATGTAAATTGTGACAGCACTTGTGTAAACATTTTTTTTCAGCTCCGATTATATTACAGTATGTAGGCGAGTGGTTCGATAATATGTAACATTAAAGACAATTACTTAGAGTTATGTAAAAATATTCAAGTTAGTGTTAAGCGGGACCGATCGTTGTGGAGATTTTTGTGGGAGGCCTGTGTCCAGCAATGGACGTCTGTCGGCTGATGATGATGATGAAGATTCAAGTTAAACCGTGTTTTGTGGAAATAGTAACCTATCCACCATCAGTTGTGATAATGATTTAAGGGATTTTTTTTATTCGATGAGTTGAGCGCGACGGTTCACTTGATAGTAAGTGATACGTTAGCGTCGCGTCGCCTTGAAACATATGATATTAAGTCTCGTTACCTCCGTAATTTCACCAGCTACAGCGACCTTCGTATTAAAAAACAGTAATGTTTGCATATTAGTGTTTGACGTCAGAAATAGGCACTGCGGTGGTACCTAGACGGTCTCCGGTGACCGAGACGTGCCAGCGGTATCTACAATGGATTAACACTTCCGATTATCAATATATGAGAGCGAGAGTATTTTGAGCCAGCACTCCACCATAAACAGCAATACTCCATGTTACTAGTGTAAAGCTTAAATGAAACGTTAGCATATAATAGCAAAGCGAAAAATTTATTACAGGCGTCGAGTGGCTCCAGAGCAAGGTCATGAGGTGGAGCAGCGCGAGGTGCACGCGCCGCCGGCGCAGCCCGCGGAGGTGCGCCCGCCCGCCGCTGAGGAGGCGCCGCCGCGCGACTGGCTCGACCAGGTGTACGCGGCCTCGCGGCTCGCCATCCTGCTGTCGCTGGTGTGTCTGTACGGCAGCCCGGCCCGGCTGCTTCTGGTGCTGCTGCTTGCTGTTGCTGGATACTTGTGTGTACCGCTATTTAATACATAAACAATGACACAGAATTTTGTCATTACATATACAGAGAGAGAGCAGAATCATCACCTAATGGGAAGTGATACGTTTCCCTTGGGACATAAGATGTAAAGTCTAGATTCTTGTAATCTTAGTAACAACAACGCTATTCAAACTGGAACATAAGGAAGCTTACACAGTACTGTTCAGCGGCTGCAATAGGCGCTGCTATAGCACCTACCCAGCCAGTAACAAGAGACCTACCAGCAGTATTCTGTCCGTCTGCTACTTCGTGGAATATGAAAAAACTACTTATATACCATTAGCTTTGTACTTTGTTGTTATATGTCGAAATGGTGTGGGTTCGATTCCTGCTAACCTTGACTATGGGGAGAAGGGCAACAATGACTAACTGATGTTCTACTATAAAAGCTTCGGTAGACGTGATATCCACCAACCTGTAGTTATCCAGCGAATGGTGCCTTAATTCCCTCGTGAGACTCAAGTGCCAGCAGTGGTGATGAGGATTTTGTTATTTGTGCGCAGGCATCAAATCGGTTTCTTCCGCGACCTGCACGTCGCGCAGAACAACGGGCAGCCGGCCGCGAGCGCGCAGGCCGCGGAGCCCACTCGCCACCAGTCTCTGCTCGCCTCCACGTGGATCGTCGTCACCTCGTTCTTCGCCTCGCTAATACCGGACATCAACTAGTTCGCTACCTGCTCCGAATTCGAGTCTCACGGGATCGATTCATCTCGATAGTATTAATTACTCCATGGTTATAATGGAACATATTTTCGGAGATTTTTTTTTATTATTAATTTGTCCGTCAATAATTCTTTGATGTACCAAATTTTTTTTATTAAAAAAAAAACCGGTCAGTGCTCGTTTTCGACTTGAGAGGTATTTATTAGTCGGTGGATGTGGTGCAGTCTTGGGGAAATTTTTTTAATTAATATCTTTGATATCGAAGTTTTTTTTTAAAACGACTAACGTGTTACCACGATCCGACCTGGTTTCAAGTGGTGGTGCGCAGACGGGAAGTTCTTCCATTCCTTTGCTGTTCGTAAAGGATATATCTATTACTTTGTTAACATGGTTACGAGACAATGCAATGGTGATTAATATATTAAAGATTACTATTGTGTTATATTATGTTATTGTGAATACACGTTAATTAAAAATTTTAACAGTATACATCATCAGCTAATATACGACCACTGTTGGACCGGATCTATCCATTTACAACAAGCTGTTCCTGGCCTGCTTTGCTGGCCGTGACACTTCCTTCGTGGAAGGATTTCGTAAAATCCATTCTTTGCTGACCTCTAAATGGCAGAAGCAATATCTCTACTAAATTTCGAGTGTTGACATCCTCAATAGTTTTCAAATTTTTATCCTTTAACAAAATTGAAGGTACCGATTTAAATATTAAAAGGTTTCAATAAAATTTCTTACACATTAATCATTTAGCGGAAACCCGTTGGATGTGGCCAACGTCGATCAGTGTTGATATCCTTGAGGGGCTCGTGCTCAGCAGCGGTCGTCGTCCGGCTGATGATGAATAGTAAAATGACGTCATCCAGTGTTTTCGTGTAAATGTTTTGTTTAAGTATACTATAAAGCCATCTTACACATCTTGCCCGCGATAAATTTAGCACACTACTAAAAATCATTTTCTTCGTTATACCGATATAGACTGTTTTTTATCCAATTAGACGTGATCTATGTTTTTGTGGAAACATTTTAAGTATTTTTATTGTATACAACTGTTCGGTGTACTGAAGTAATACCAAATATTAAGTGTAAATAGGCTTAGTAGCTTGTATGTTAGAAGTAAGTTACTTGAGAATTGTATTAAATTTATGACAGTACATATATGAAGAAAATTGTGTCGTTCGCAAAATTTATGTATTTTGTATCGACAGTGTACTCAACATGAGAACTGCCGTGACGCATAGCTATTCGCTTATCGATGAACACGGAGGTCCCCGATTCGATTCCGGGGCAATGAGGGATTTTGTTTGTAGTGGGGTCCTTTTATATCCGCCTGGTTATGTACCACTTTCATATCGTTAATCTGTCGCCGTAAGAGCACAGCGTTTAATGTACGGAGTAGTTTTCTGGATCAGCTCTTCTTACCATCCTGTCTCATTGTCACCCTGTGAATTGGAGTTTAAATGATAAAAACATTTACGTAACTTTATAAACTTTTTTATACAATGGCTATTTTTTGTAAAATTATTACGCGTTTATAAATTTGCTCATTAGTTGAAAGAAAATTGACAACACTTAATTTTCTTACGGTATTGGATTCTTTCGTCTCCTGAAATTTTCTAACGTTAACATTGAAAAAATTACCTTTTTTATGCTAATACTAAAAAAAAACTATTTAATTTTTAACTATTCGCTGTATAAATAAAGCTCAATATCGATTTTATATACAAATTTGTTTTCATTTGTCATAGACAACACTTTTTTTTATTTTCAATGAAATTTATGATGTAACCGTTTCATTTTATTTTATTAGATAGAAACAAAAAAATTGTATTTTTAATAGTACATTAAATCATAAGATGTTTAACTATTGTTCTAATTTATTTTTATTCATGATAAAATACATACAAAGATTAACTGCATTTCGTTAATATTAAGCTATTTAAAACACTTGATGTGTTTATGAAACTGTATCTGTACTGTGATAGGGTTCGATTTTCGTTTGCATCATCGTAAATAAAGAAAAAAAAATTATCTATGTCTTTTCATTTTGTATCCTTTTTATTTTGTCTTACACTTGACCACCACATGACATGAGAAAGTGTACTTGATCAAAATACTCCAACCCTCATACATTGACTACGGAAACACATACTATTTACTGAAGCAGATTTACAATATGATGGTGGTAGACCACCAATCATATTCCACAAATGTGGCACTGGAACTGGGGATTTCTTTGTTACAAGTTGTCAGTCTCGGCGCCATGGAAGCAATTGAATTAATTAAAAAAGCCTGTATTAAAAATCATCAGAAAAATCTACATCCATTATATCATCCATATCTTCACTAACTTCAGTGATGGTTTTAGATATTCTTGACTCTGTACCCATATCATCTAACTTGACTACATCATCATTAGTTGTAATAGTTTCTTTAGTAGCTTCGCTTTCATTAGTTTCAATTGCCTCAGTAATTTTAGCTTCTTCAATAGATTCTGAAATTTTGTTACAATCAGACTTTCCAACATTAATTTTCTCTTCTGTAACAGTATTTTGCTTCTCAATTTCTTCATTAACAACAAGTGATTCTGTATCTGCACTTCTTACTTCATCACCACCATTGATTTGTATGTCGTCAGCTAATTCTGTTGGCTCCTCGCATGCTTCTGAATTGATAGACAGTAGGTTTGTTTTTTTATTAATTTTAGTTTCTAAACATATGATTTTTTCACTTACTATCTCATTTTCTGTTTCATTACTAAAATGAGAGTCATTGAACTTTCTATTCTTGTTATAAGTGTTTAAATGTTTTTGCCCTTCTACATTAGTTTCAGGAACTAAAGTATGAATGTCTACTCTTATCTGTTCATTCACGCTCCTCATTTCATCTTCATCATCTGAACTGTCAATAATATTTGATCTATTGTGTTTTCTTGTTACAGTTACATTTTCTTCAAACAAAGTAATTTCTTTAATAGTTTTGCCTATATCTCCATCTTCATCATGTTTGTTTGTTTCTTTACTAGAAAATGTTGAAGCACTATCTTTTTCATACGCGCCACTATTTGTCATGATGCTGTTCGTTTTTAATCTAGCTAGTCGCTTCTCTTCAGCCATTTTTCGACTTTTCATCATACGCTCTCTTTGTTCGTCGCTAATTGAAGGTGACGATGTAGCTTTTGAAGCGGTGAATGTTGAACAGGAATAATTTTGGTAACTGTATAAAATTAAAAACATTTCATGATCAAAATTAAATTTAATAGTGTATGAAACAAAATGTTTAAAAAAACTTGTAATACGATTTTATTCTATTCGCTCCCAAGATATTATATGTAATAATAAGATGACTTCGATTATATTATTATAGTTCTACTAGCCATGAGATAAAATGGATGGTTACATAATGATGAGCAAGTCACAAGGATGATCATCATAATATGCTTGTTAAAATTTCACAATCACAGCGTAATTTAAACCACAGCATGTGTATGCTACCGTTTAAGAATAGACATTGCAGTGAAATCTCTCTAAACAGTCTTCATCAGCGTGCACCAAAAGGAACTTGCTCTAATTTGTTGATGGTAACCAATAATAATTACATTTATGCTGTCCTAATCATATTTGATACAAACAATTACCTGTTAGTACTGGAGCTTTCCAACATTGTTTTCTTAATCATTTCAGGCCCTGGTGTTGACCGAGCTAATTCAATTTGTTGTCGCAGTAGTTTGTCGAATTCATCCTCCTCTATCTCAACTGGTGCAGTCTCATCATCACTGGAGTCTTTCTGGACTACTATTTCTTCTGAACTGTACTGGTCCGATCTTATTTTGTGCAAATGGACCTATGATAGGGACAAAAAATTTTTGTTAAGGAGTGGACCTGTGATATCATTAATTTTATAATATACATGACACTATCCAAACTTACTGACTACCAAAACAATTATGGATGGTATTTTTATTTAATGTAGGGGTTAGATGGTACACTTTATTCTCGATCATGTCTATGTATTTAGATTCTGCGTAGTCATTTGTCAAAGCACAAATTGCTTAGCTAATTTAATAGTTCTTTTCATATCCACATATGAAAAATTAACACATAAATATAAGATCTCATTGCCTCAATCAGCAGACATTCATACAAGCTCTGTGCTCTGGCCATAGTCTAGCAATGTTTTGGGATATGCATCTATGTAAAATATAAAATATTAAAAAAGTAAAAATCATATACCATCACAGGCCTCTTCTTGCCCAATATCTCAATTTTCTTTAAACAATCTTCGAATGGGAACTTTGGATAGAGTCTGTATGCCCAATGTTCCAACTTCTTTAAAACCAAATCCAAATCTTCTTTTTCATGACCTTTTCCTAAAATTATTAACATGATATATAAATGTTTCAGTGAAGAATGTAGTATAGCAAAGCTGAAGAGAATTAATTTATTAGGGGCCCTCTTGAATCTGAAGTTTGGCAATCAGAATGAGAAAACCAATTCGATCCTCAGCTATTATTTTTATCTTATGGTATTTAAACCTGGTCCACTCCTTCATAATATAGAATGTACTATTCCTTTGAAGAGAATATCTATTTATTAAAATGCAGATACTCATCTTGCTTCAATGAGTTATTACCATAATTTCATAAGTAATAAATATCTGTAAATTTAACATTGCAAGTGACAATAAAAGGTACTGTATTTTATCAGCTGGATAAAAGTCACTGCTGTGCATAAATATCTCTCAAGGAGATCCTTGATTATATACTGTACTTGATGAGTGTGGAGATCCACATTCATCAAGTACAGTATATTATATTATGTTTTACATCCTAACTAGGAAAACATTACAATGAACTATGCACACTGATTATGACCAGGTGTAATATCTGTTCACTTAATCCCTTCATTACATAAAGCCTTCTTTTATTGTAAGTAAATATATTATAACAACATTGAACAGCTTTCAGGCTATAGTTGTCATTAAATAACTAAATTTAGTAATCATAATTTATTACCAAGCCAAAGAAATTCTTCTATGTTTTAAATAGTTAGATTTTTTAAAGATTAGAATGTTTTAAATAGTTACTTTTGCAAATGCTAATAACATTGTTTAAGTTAATTTATTAGATTTTCAACATTAACTTCGCACACAAGACATTATATCAAAATGGACTCGCCTTTAAATTTAAAATCTTTAAAATGTTCAGGAATAACTTGAACGCCTCTAGGTCCAGTTAGCCGTGCGGGATTTAAAATAACTCTTGGATTTCTCACAGAACGTTTAGTTTTCGTACTTAATGGATCAACACGCCTTTTCTCCTCTTCTGTAATAATACATTACTAATAATGATATTAAACACGTTATACTATACTAAAATACAATATCTGTATGCAATGAATTGATAAATACCAGCTTCGTCTTCTTTCACGCTGTCATCATCACTATCTGACCGGATTCGTGGTTTGTCATCGTATTCATCTCCTTCTATAATACGTTCCAACTCTCTTGCTTCATCTGCCTCATCTCTTAAAAATATATCCTCTAGAAGAGACATACCTTAGCTTAATTTTAAAATTTAGTGACTATGGAGTAACAACCGAGAAATTTTTATATTCTGATTTGTATTTTTTTATAATTATTGAGTTTAACGGCTTCGAATTTTTCTATACAACCTGTTCCTCATTAATAACGATCATATCCATGGAGTCACTTGGCGCGAATCGTTTTTTTTAATACGTTGACATTGACAATGTTATAATTAGGCGGGAAAGTACAAATAAGGACCAATTGAAGTATAATGTTACCATAAATAATTATAATAAATCGCTTTAAAAAAACATTGTAATTCTCAGAGCACTAAGAACGTTTATTTATATTTTTTTAATAACGCAATGAGCTCTAACTTCATAACGTATAAAAAAGTCACTGCCAATTTTATGTACTTCACATGAAAACATTTGTTATGTTATAAATCATCAGAACATCAGTATAACATAAATTCTTTTTAATGATATTTTTATTTAAATATTGTACTTTTATTGTCAACACATTTTATTGCTTCTGATGTTATTATAATTTAAATTAGTTGTAAAAGAAATATTTAATTATTTCACGCAAATTCATTTCGCTTACACATTGAAATAAAAAAATAGCTTTTATTATGTAATATGAATTCGGATATGAAAAACTCTATTAAAATACGTTTACCCATTACAATAAATATTTTATTTCTAATATTACAAAAATAGTCGTTGTAGTTGTATATAAAAATGTTATAACATGAATTATTAATAAATATTTATGATTTACTTTACTAGTTATCTCTTGAAATAACCCGTTACACATAAAGTTTGAAACAATTTGTGTTTTTGATATTCACCTTTAAAAATCACGTTTTTTAGTAAACGACGTACTTATTTAAATTATTAATTTAAATGTTTCTTATTTTGTTTTAAAATAAAATTCTGTAAAATGTTTGCGTAGGGCGATACTTCAAATATTTTGAATTATGCAATCAAAAAATTGGCATTAAAACTGGCCATTCTTTAAATCGTAACGTCGGTCATGGCACACCACTAGGAAGTCACGTGACCAGCTTGCGTTTGAGAGCGCATTCACAGGTATGGAAATAATAAATTTTATTAGAAATCGTGCTGTATTTCGGGTTATACATTAATTTTATTGTAAAAACCAAGTTAAAATTTTAATGTGTGATAATGTGTTGTTAAATGCCGTGTGAATTTGTGCCGTTCTCGGTTATTTCATCAACAAAGACTGTCATTTTGATACCAAGAAAGGTGCTTCAAGAATGGCGTCCCCCACATGTGCCGCTCGCCTATTGAATTTCGTCTCCGTTGGAGGTTTAAGAAATTGATGACGTGAGCTTTCTTTACGTTGCAGATGTGCATATAAGTCGAGATTGTTGGTGTTTTTGTGGAAAATTTCGCATCATACGCCTTCATACTGGTTTAGCCTTGCGGTCCATTCAATTATGAATCATTGCTTCGAATCCTGCTTAAAGTAACGTAATATTTCTCCTTTTTTTACGTTTTTATCGATTAATACGCGAAACGCGAAAAAATTTTAACGTTGTTTGTTATAAAATTTTGTCTTATGAGGTTACGGTGGTTTTGTTTTGTTTACCAATTTACCGCTGAAACAACGCCTCGTCTTACTAGACACGAAACGTTATCTTATATATGTTTTGTTTTTCTTTATTATAGATAAACATCTGCAATAGAAATCTTTACTTTTTTACTTAATGTTGAATCACTTTATATAAGGTAATACCTTTTTGAGTTCCTATTTGATATTGATTGGTTTAACATATTTATTATTTTTTAGCTTGTAAATGATAGTTTGTTTCGGCAAACTTATTTTTTTCTCAACTCATAAATAATTCTGGTGAATTTTAATTTCTTGTGGAGTAATAATCATCACTTAAGGATTTTATTATATTTTAATTAAATAATATGTTGTTATCAATGTCATAGTATTCTTATGATACACTCCTTATAGTGTATGTTTTAAAATATTGACATACATACATATACATCACACCTCATTCCCAGTGGGATAGGCAGAGCGCACCAATAAAATATTGAACCATATAAATATGTATTTTTTGACTAAGGTATATATATGGTATCAGTATTATAAGTCTAGATCAAATTAGTATTTATTATTGTAACAATTGCACCTCAGTGAGGTCAAGAGTGACAACCATAACAGACTTGAATCGTTTCCTACTAAGCTAAGTCATATAAGTTTGTAAGGATTTTAAACTAAAAATATTGGTTTACCATTTATAATAATTTATTAATATCCTTTTTCATTCAAAAATATTCAATGAGAAGATATAATGATATAGAGATATTACTATGAGAATAACTTGGGTATGTCAACTTATTATTTGATCTTTTGTTTTACTATGTCTAAAGGTCATATTGTCATTCTTCATTAATAAATGATTGTCTCTAATACTCTTCCCACCATTGGAAAACTTCAAGAATTTTTAACTTTGAGTAAACTCAGTTTAGATTTACAACTTTTATTAAATTTACCTTTTTAAATAATTATCTTTTTTGGCATTTATTTCTTTTACTTTTGCTTTGGTGGTAATCCGTCACTTAAAATATTTTAAATGATGCAATTAAAAAAATTACCTTATCTGTTTCATGACTTAACTACCTTCACATTTAGTTAATGTTTTGTATTAAGTTGGTCTTGTAAAGTATATATTATCTGGTGTATTATATTTCTTATACAGATCACATTCAGACATGAAATATTGTTACTATATCATATTGCAAATGAAAGTTATTTACTTTCTGTTAATGATTTAATTGTATTGAGTCTATTGTTGACTAAGGTTCCATTGATTAGAAATTTTCTGACATTTAATCTAAAACATAGATTTTCATTTTTGAGATTAATTTGTAGCTGTAAATGTTTTGGTTTTTGCTTTCCAAAGATTAAATTAAATTGAAAAATACCTCTAAATATAACAGTACTGCTTTAAGAGAAATTCCAGGTGTGATTTTTTTTTATGGCGCTAACTACTTTTTGCCAAGTTTTTATTGTAACTAATTTGTTTATTTTTCATTTAGTTCCCTTATTGTGTATATAATGAGATTTGAAAGTTAATTCCTTTCCTTCCGTGGAATATTTTATTAGAAATTATGAACTCTAAATTTTCTATAGGAATCTTTATGAAGTTTAGGCAAAGGGTACTAAAAGTAGTATTGTATATCTGAAATGGCATGCTACCATTTTTTTCACCTTGGAATAACAAAGAGTTAGATAATACAAGGTCAATTGTTTGGTTTAAGTGATGGAATTTATAAAGTCCCTGTGATAGTTGACAATGTTCACAACATCATGAATAATCAATAAACATTGAGAACAATTGGAAACATGAAATATTCACATGTGGTCTTTGGGATTAAATTATATTTTCTCCTTTGGATTTCATAATATATTAAACTATTTAAATTTTGACGTTATAATTAAGAAAGCTAAGTGTGATTTGCTTATAGTGTAAAAACTGTTCAGCCACTTGAAGATTTTCAATGAGATTTTCTATTCTTGGGCAATGTTTTTTAGCTGGAGGTGCATACAAATATAAATTATTATTATTATTTGTGTGAGGTAGTAAATGTGCATTAATATTTATGTGAGATTTTCTATTCCTTTCAGGATGATGATAATTTTTAGTGACATCAGTTTGCCAGTTTGTTAATTTATCAGTTCAATATAGTGAGTAATCCCTTAGAATTATTATTTAATAATGATTTAAGAGCTTACTCTTAAATGGTTAAAACATTTTGTTATAGTCACAACAATCTTTTAAGGTTTTATTTTAAACAAAATACACGCCTGCACTTAAAAACCTATAACTCGCAAATATTTGTCCCATGATGCGAGCTTCTTATTGTATATTTGTTCAATGCAAGATACTAGCACTGGTGAGAAGAGAACTCTTTCACTCTGCCATTTCTCCAGTGGAAATCAGATAAATTATCAATATTATCATGAGACATTTTTTATAACATATACTCAAAGTCATATAAATTGATTACGATTATACCAATCTGTTAGATAATGAATGAACTGTTTGTTGTCGTATATAAAGCATGAACACAAATAATCATTATCTTTTCCTTTGTTTTTAAATTTCATGGTCAATGTAATTTTTTCTTTGCTATGTTGTTAGAAGTGATTTGGTGATAGATTTCATCCCTTAGTGTTTCTATTTGAAAATGTTAATGTTAAGTAATTGGCGTAGCTTCCTGGCCTAATGGTTAGAGAGTGCCGCCTTCATTCTGAAGGTCGCGGGTTCGAATCTCAGCATGTACCGTTAACTTTAATATTTAAGTTATGTACCTTTGTGAACTTTAGTAACAACAGCGAAATACAAACGGTGAAAGAAAATATCGCGAGGAAACCTGCACATGAATTAGAATTCATTCTAAGGTGTGTGTGAAGTCCCCAATCCGCATTGGGCCCGCGTGGTGACTGTGACCCATCGCCCTCATATTGAAGGTAGGCCTGTGCCCCAACAGTGAGGTCGTAAACTGGCTGTTGAAAAAAAATTGTCGGAAACTTTGTACACGATTACAACAACAAACGCAAACACGATGACTAACTGGTAGATTATTCAAAATATATGTCGATTATATTATACGAATGCATATTTAAATTTTTTTTCGATATTAAAAGCTATTGTTATGGGATTTATTGAATATATATTGCATTTGTCATAGCAAATGATTGTATGTTTTAATCATAACCATAGATGAAATAAAATAAAAGAAGTATGACCAAAGAAATCGGCAGGAATTGTTCAAATATTACTGTGTTCCGGTTTTGAAGGGTGTTATATGTAGCTAATAAAATTACTGTGGTAACGAGCCTTGATACTTTACGTCTCGAGGCGATGAGCGCAATGCGGTGCAGTGTATATCATGCTAACTAGTTCTACGTTATTATGGGCAGGCGTATCTCTTACCATCAGATGAACTTCCCACTTTCTCGTATAATAAAAAAAATAAATAAATAGATATATATAATGTGTTCGTTTAGAAATATTGATATAGGTCATATCTTACTCTCGATATCGCATCTATAAGTTATTATTGTTTCCATTTCACCTAAGTTATATATAACTTAATTATAAGATCGCTGCGAAGTTCAGATGCAAGGTCAGGGTCACAGCACTTGACCCGAAAACTGCGAATTAGTTTTACACGAACGGAACAAGAGACAAGTACAATGATCTCTAAGTAAATCCAGTTGTTAAAATATTAGTTATTTAAACAGACCTTTAAACTCTACTAACTTTAAATAACTTAACGGAAATGTGTTTTCTCCCTATATAATTATGTTTCTTCGTTTATTTATATAGCAAATGTTTAAGTTGTATTTTTAACGATCACTTTTTTTTATTCAACGAATACATGATAAGAGCGGATCGTTCACCTGATGGTAAGTGATACGTCCGCCCATAACAACGTGGTGCTAGTCCTAACTAACTGTATCCTAACTCACATCATATACACACTACACAGCATCATATTGCGTTTGTCGCTTTGAGACATTGTTAAGTCTTGTTACCCCAGTAACTAAACTATATACAGCGCTCTTCCAAACGGAACACAGTAGTGTTTCCACACAACTTTTTGTAATTAGACGACAACAGAGACCTAGCACCAGTAAAACCAAAGGTGTCTGAATAGATAATGACGACAAGCGATACACCGTGGACTTGTAACTAGTAAGCCTGGCACTACTCTATCATTACTTCCACAGTAGGAGCGCACAATTTATTTCCCCCCCCCCCATGTAATTTTTTGGTCAAGGTGAACACTTGTTTTTTATACTTAATGAAATGACTAAGCGCCGGTTGTTAATGCTTCCATATTAATAAGTTATTACTTAAGTTTATTTATGACCAGATTTATGAATTATTAAGCCAAGTTCATCATCGTTTTTTTTTAATTGATGATCAGGCCGTTTAGCTTAGATTAGGATACACACTAGCATGTTGTGCTCATCATCGCTTTCAGACATAAGGTGTTAAATCTCATTACTCCAGTAATGTCACTAATTACAACGTTCTCTGTAGTGGGACACAGTAATGTTTGCACACTACTGTTTACTATTTACATAGACGGTCTCCGGCAATAGAATAGTTCCAAGAAGTCCTTGAAATCATCATCGCCCGAAAGACGTCCACTGCTGGACACAGGCCTCTCCCAAAGATTCCCACGTCGATCGGTCCCACGCTGCCCGCTTCGTTTTGCACTAGGGGCTGATGTTTGTGGGGGTTCATACGGCGGGGTTTGGCCCATTTCCGATCACGCTGGCCCAATGCGGTTCGGTGAGAGCCTAAGCCTCGTTCGTTGATTAGTAAGGTGCACCACGAGCAGGTTTGGTTAGCCGATGACTTTATATATATTTATAATATTTAAGTTATGTACATTTGTGAACTTTAACAACAACAGCGAAATACAAACGGTGAAGGAAAACATCGCGAGGAAACCTGCACATGAGTTAGAATTTGTTCTAAGATGTGTGTGAAGTCACCAATCCGCGTTGGGCCCGCATAGTGAATATGACCCATTGCCCTCATATTGAAGGTACGCTTATGCCCCAACAGTGGGGACGTAAATAGTCTGTAAGCATGGTATTTACTTGCATGTGACAGTGTAGTAGTATATAGGGTATAACTGCTTCATGTCTTTATATTTTTCGTAAGTAATAATTTCGGACATTTTGGCACAAAAGCACCAGGACATGTTTTTCAAACGTTAACGATCTTCCAGGTCGTGTAGGTAATAAATTTGTAGTTTTTTTTTTATTGCGGAGGGAGGGCTTTTATCTCTTAGGGCTACGTCAGCCTCATTGGCTCAAAAAAAGACAACCAAAAAAATCTTAGGGTGCTAATACTGTGGTTACAACATATCAAATATCTCGTGCTGCCCCAAGCTTGGTTTACATAACACCATATGTAAGGCGCCCAAGTCGAGAGTACTGATGCTGTATTCACGCATAAACACCTCTCTTTGGTTCTCTTATTTTTAACACTCCATCAGCAGGTGTTGGACACCTTCTATGGTAACAGTTTTGAGAAACCTCAACCGACATATTTGCAACCAATTGACCTGTTCGCTATTAGTGGTTTTTATCTGTTTTTAATAGCATTTTGAAGATATTTTGTTGAAACTAAACTTTCTTGTTTCATTTCATGTAAAATTAATTTGTCATGTTTTCTACATTGTATTATTACATCATAATAATCCTGTGGCGTGTACAGACAATTCTTTTTTCGCAGTACCATATCTGTGATGTTAAAATCTGCATCGTTCGGAAGGCATGAATGCGCAGAGTAAAAATGTACGATCAGTTTATGTCAATGTTATTTTCCAACGACTGGACAACCTTCAACCGCATCAATGCCATTTGTAAATTTCGATTTTTCCGACTACACATGTCACTGCAGGCAATAACATGGCTTTGGGTCGTTGCATTTTTTAAATACCTCAACCAGCAAGAAGCTACTTCTTGCGATCCCCTGGAATAGTTTCGTCCCATACATACATATTAACTTTATTACCGTGAAAATTGTGAAAACCTATAGAACTTATGAAAAATAAGAAACTATTGATCGGCAGCCATCTTCTGAGCTACCTACCTCTGTCAATTGGACTTCACCACTTTCATAATCAATGATTAAGCAATTTGATTTACCGACCGATTTTAAGTTGTACTAGTCATACATAAAAAAATTCACACCACTTTCAAAATAATCTAAAGGTCACTGGTGGCAGGTTTTTGTTGCCGTAGACCGTCGAGGTACCACCGCAGATCCTGTTTCTGCCAATAAACATATTGTCTGGTGCAGTGGCTAGTAAAACTACAGGAGCTGTGAGGCAGCATCTTATATCTCAAGGCGACGAGCACAATATGGTGCGGTGTGTATCACCTTAACCAGCGCCACGTTGTTTTGGGCAGGCGCGTCTCTTACTATCAGGTGAACATCTCGCCCGTCTCGTATAATATAAAAAAATCTCGAAATCGTACTAACGTGAGGAACCAAAGAAATTATGATAGATCATACAAAATACGTTAAAGGACGAATGGACAACATACATCATCCTTTGTATTGCTAAACCAATAAGTGCTCGTGATTAGGAATTTGACTTGCATTTCTCATGATGTATGCTCTGTGAAACAATGAGCTTGAACTAAATATGTGACCGTACCGTTTACCGCAGTAAATTCTCGTAACCATGATAACCTAATTGCTGGTTGCACAGAATCACGGCCGCGGGATTTTAATAGGCGTGAGCTTTCCTCTTCGCCTTTCTTGTGAGACAATGGCGTGGTGATGACGTTTATATTTCGTGTGGGAACATGCTCTAAGAGATATCGATAGCGGTTTGCATTGCTCCATCGCAGTAGTTCAGTCTCTACTACCATCGTTATAAACAGCTAGGAAGGTGTTTGTAAAATCGTGCGATTAATCGACAAGACGAGCGGGATGGTTTACCTGATAGTAAGTGATACGTGCGCCCAAAATTGGGATGTGATACATTTTACCACATTGCGCTCGTCGCCTGAAACATAAGATGTTGAGTCTCGTTAGCCCACTAATTACACTAACTTCAACGTCTTTTAAACCGGAACACAGTAATGTTTGACGGCGGAAATAGACGTTGCGGTGGTACTTATGTAGGCGGTCTCCGTTAACAGACCTACCAGCTGCGAATAGTTATGCCTTGGTATGAATGTGTCACCAACTGGTGGTAGATCTCCGTTCCGCAGATAGGACTAGGTAGGTATTCCCGCAACGTCTGTTTCTGCCGCCTAACAGTAATGTAGAAACAACTGTATTCCGGTTTAAAAGACGCTGTAGCTAGTGTAATTGCTGGCGTAACGAGATTTAACATCTTCCGTCTCAAGACGATGAATAATTGTAATGTACACCGTCTTAACTATTGCCACGTTGTTATGAGCATGCGTATCACTTACTATTAGGTGAATGTCCCATTTGCCTTGTCGCTTCGTTGAATAAAAAAAAAATGTCCAAAGGAATTTTTTTTATTCGATGACGGGACGAGGCTCGCGATCGGTACTTAAATGATACGCCTGCCCATAACAACTTAGTGCCAGTTAAGATGATGTACATCACATCTTATTCATCGTCTTGAGATGGAAGATGTTTTCACCCCGGTAATTTCACTACCTAAGGCACCCTTAAGACGGGAATACAGTAATGCGATGGTACCTAGACGGTCTCCGACAGCACACACGTAACACCACTAGACTGGTTTTAGGTTAGATGAATTTGTTTGTCCAGTGATGCACTCTGACATCAATTCACCAGAAACTGTTGTTTTTATATATATATATATATATATATATATATATAAGGAAAAGTTTATCAAATGAGAAGACTGTTTACAATGTTTATTGACCTTCACTCGCATACGTCGTTCTTCAATATTGATCAATATACTTTTATCTAAGTTATAATTAAACCTAAATTAGTACATAAGTTTAAATGCTTACGGGTATACTTACACTACGGTGATAAAAAAAATTGTAATGTGTCAAATTCACTCACTGTTGATAAGTCTCTGTTGTTGGAGATCGTCTAGCTAGCTACAACCGCAGCTGAGATAAGACGAGCGGGAAGTTCACCTGATGATAAAGGGATACGTCCGTCCATAACGTGGCGCTAGTTAGGATGTTATACACTGCATCACATTGCGCTCGATACTTTAAACATAAGATGTTAAGTCTTGGTAATTAAACTAGCTACAGCGCCCTTCAATCGGTAGGAATAGACGCTGTAGTAGTACCCACCTAGACGATCTCCGGCAACAGAGACCTACCACCAATAAAGTTTGAAACGCGTTGTAGCTAGTGAAATTTCTCGGGTAACGAAATTCGACATCTTATGTCTTAGGTGACGAGTACAATGTGGTGCTGTGTATAACATCCTAACCAACGCCATATCTTTAAGGGCGGGCGTATCACTTATCACCAAGCGAACGTCCCACCCGTCCCGTCGCTTAATTGAATTATTTACATAAAATTACAAAGTCGGACATTTTCTTCATAAAATTCTATTTCGGAAGGTTACGGTTTGCTTAAGGAATGTATCTCAGAGATCGACACAACGCTCAGCACAGAGTGTATGCTGATTTCAGTATCGTACGGCGACGAGGATAAATTAAAATTCAGCCACTTTAAAATCACTTACACGACATATTTGTCGTGCCTTTTTGTATTTCATCGCCCTGTGCTTTCTTTTATTCTCTGCTCACATTTGAAGACATTTAATATAGACATCTACTGGTGGTAGGTAGCTTTTGCTGGAGACCTCTTGGACCTCTAGGTACCAATGCCTTCACCATAACCTCATGGTTCAATCAAACACTAGAGGCATTGTAAAATGGGGTTGCTAGTCACTGATGTTTGCTGCGGAAATGTATGTCGCATGCGTTCATGATGATGATGAGCAAGTTAATGTTAAATTCAAGGGCTCATTATTAGCGGACATACGTCCACTGCTGGACTTAAGCCTCCCCTATGATCTCATCGATTGATCCTCCGTTATGATCGATTCGGCCACCGATCCCGCGGGGCATGTAAGGCCGTCTTTTGTTGGAGTTTATGGAGGGGAAATGGGCCGTAACTCAAAACACAGGCCCAGTGCGGGTTGGTGTCTGTTATTCAGCAGGGTGAGTGGGCTCAGTAAGATGTTGGGCGAAACCCCTTACACCCTTACACTCAGTCAAGGGTTCTCCTGTTACTCATCCTCAAAGGATTAAAGCCAATAATAATCATAATATAACGCTCCTGCTGTATATGAATGCTTGTGTATATATATATATATGTATATTCTTACATGTGAACAGATTTACTACTTTTCTAACAAAAGACAATTCTTAGTTTATTGTAGTTTGTTACAAGTCAGTAGAATTAATATTTTTGTATCAAAATATTTATTACTAAAATATTTTTTTTTACAATCTCATAACATATTGTGATTACAGATTTGTTACGAGTTAATATTGCTACCGAGTGGGACTCGCTCCAAAGTAGTTACCGTCTTCGCGGTAGCGCCTCGTTCACCTACTCACTGCCAATCGCATACGATTGATTTATTGAATATGACGCTCATATTTTATACTGTTTGAAGTATAATTTAACACTTGCATTTTGTTCTATACATTGCATATATATTCGTTTATATACGTGTTGAAAGTTAATAGGTTTAAAAGATCTGGCGAGGCTAAAGTATAGATCGTATCCTATCTATCTATGTATGGAATACCCCATACAAAAACAAGACTTCTGGAGTTATTGACTTTTTAAATATTTTTCAAAAAATTCCCGATCTTTTAGGAAAATTCGGTGATTTTATTTCTTACTTATTTCTACACAAATTTTAATGTAATCATTTTTTAAATAAATTAAATTACTAATCATCACTTAGAGGCTAAAACTTTTAAATTAGTTTCTTTGAAAGTAGTATCAGTAAAAGATAGAGCGTCATACTTACACTTTTATTTAATCTTAAAATAAAATTTTATTTATAAAAAATACGTCTAAAGCACATAAATAAATACCTCACTTCAATACCTATCCGACAAGGTATAAGAAAGTACACAAAGTTTCAAAAGTTTAGAAAAAAAAAAAACACTTGTAATAAAACCAAGTACCATGAAATATGAAACTGTAGAGAGACAATAGTAAACGCCGCGTCGACCCTTAATTTGACCCTTTTGTTTTTGTTGTAACACGTGCGAGCTTTTTGTTGTCGTTTTAGATATTGAGTTCATTGTAAAACTTTAATGTAACAATTAATTTAAATTTTACTCAAATTGACAGCCACGGTTTTTGATACAAACACGAAGCCTTTTTCTTAAGTCAGATCGAGTGACTCGCCCTGTGAGCTGTTCTCTTATTTTGTGAGCAGCGACGATGATGCGTGACTTTAAATATTCTAACGAGTTAAATGGTGTTGTGTACACTAAAGATGTCATGTGACCCCATAAGTAAGGTGTTAAATCAGGACACCTTGCGGGCCGCGGTGTTGGTTCGTTTCGGCCAATCCATCGCTGAGGGAAAGTAGTGTCTAACCACTGTCTTACGTCGAGACGAAAATGGACGGGACAACCGTCATGCTGCAACACCATTTCTCTTCTGGTTTCCAATGGTATATCCTCCAGATAATTAAAAAAAAAAATCGAAGAAAATCTTCGTACTTTTCCCCATTTAAATTGTTGAGAAAGAAGAGTGGGCCTATCAAGTATGAATTATGCCCATCCATACGTTTACGGAAAAATTTGCTGATGAGCTCCTCTAATCGTGTGGGGATTTTCACTTCGCAGAGCCCAATAATGACTATTATGACAATTTGTTATGCCGTCTCTGTCAAACTTCGATATATCAGTTCACAATATTTTGGTGAGAATATTATTAATTTCTAAGTCTGTATGCAGTATAAAACGGCAGAAGTCTAACCTCCTTGCATGGTCTCTTTCCTCCAGGACCTGGACCGGTGTATAATGGTAGGGGTAGAGCCTTGCCGTATGCACAGTAAACCACACTTCCCATTGTCTTAAACTCAGCAATCTTGCCACGACCCTGGTTGACGTAATCGGGTCTATAGCAAAATGCTCTATGCTTCCTACTTCCTCTTCAGTATCGTAGATGCGTGGCCTACCTGCATCACGTCGCCTCTGTTGAACGCTGCCAGTTTCCCTGACGCGTTGATACGTCGCAGCAAACGCTCTATGACTTGGTAGGTGACGATTTGGAAAACGTAGCTGATGTTCTCTTCGTGCTTGTAAAGAATTTCCATCACTAAGTCCATAACAATAGAAAATGTCAGCTTATTCTTCATTACCGTAATCCGCCATTGAAATTAAATTTATTTGGTATGGAAAAGAAAAACTATTCAGAATTAGAAGACACCGATAATGTACGTCCGCCCACGGAACTAGTTCACTTTTAACTGTCGTACTAACTCATTACCTAAAAATGACATTGCACATGTTTTACTCTGGACTCGATATCTATAACGACAACAACAAGCTCGCACGTGTTACAACAAAAACAAAAGGGTCGAACTAAGGGCCGGCGCGGCGTATACTATTGTGAGTCTCTACGGTTTGATATTTTATCGTAGTTGTTTTATTAGTGTTTTTTTTTTTAAATTTCGTGTATTTTCATATACCTTGTCGGATAGGTATTGAAGTCAGGTACTTATTCATGTGCTTTATACGAATTTTTTATAAAAAAATATATTTTAATATTAAATAAAAATGTAAGTATGACGCCTTATTTTTTACTGTCACGACTTTCAAGAAACCTAATTTAAAAGTTTTAGCCTTTAAGTGATAATTAGTACTTTAATTTAATTAAAAAATTATTACATTAAAATTTGTGTAGAAATAAAATCATCGAATTTTTTTCTAGAAATCGGGAATTTTTTGAAATATATTTAAATAATTAATAACTCCAAAAGCATTGTTTTTGGATGGGGTATTCCATTCATAGATAAATAGGATACGAGCTATACTTTAGCGACTCCAGATCTTTTACACCTTTTACCTTTCACCCGGCAGAGGCGGCTTTATGCTACCCTTTGCGGCCAGGCTGCAGGGCGGTTTTATACTGCCCTCTGCAGTAGAGATGGAGTAGCGGAGGGAGTACCCTCTACGACTAACAACGGGTGGCGACGGGCCCAACATCGGATCCTCCGCAGGGAGCCGGCAGAGTTTTCTTTCTTGGCTCCAATGGTCTCTGGGCGACGGGTTCGGGGAAATCTGTTGCCCGCGCGACAACAGGAAGTCGAGGAATGGGGTGCCCTGCATGTTCCGGCGTGCCCCTGCGGAGGTGGAAAGGGGGTTTAACCCTCCCCCTCGAGGTGGGGCTGCGAAAGAGGCCAGCGCCGGCGGGGTCGCGGATGGTGCAATAGAGTTCCCGTGACCCTGCCCGCTATCAGGCGATGACTTGAAATATAGTGGAGGTTTTAGTTGGTGCAAGTCCGATATAACCCGTCTTTACCCCCGCGAGGACGGGTATGTGCAGGCATTTCCTGCACGTTCAATAATAAAAAAAAGCTTATTTGCCAATATGCAACACATCCTTCCTTGTGAGAGGTCGACTACACGGCGCCGTGTGTGCGGACGCGTGCACAGATATTTCGCACAGGGTACGATGCATACCGCACCCGATATCCTTATCTGTAGTTAAAAATAAACACGCCAATTTCAATGCATCACAGTTGCGTACCTTCTGAGTGATTCGAGAGATTATTATTTAGATAACCTAGGCAGCTAGGGTATGCATTGTCTATTTGCCAATATGAAGCGCACGCCCGTACATATTTCACTACCGTACCGTACCCGTACCATACCGTACTTAGATCATTACCGGTCTGACCGGATTCCAAGATCATTGCTAAAGATTCTTCAAAAAAATCGCGGTTATCACAAATTAGTGCGTGAACTTTTACAAACGTGAATATTTAAAGATTTGCCTAAAATGTGCTTTACAAACAAAATTAGTGCTCTTTTAGTCAGTTCGAGTAAATTTCCCAACAAACTTTATTTATTCTTCTCTTTTTCTATGGTATCAAAACGACAGGTTGACTGACTCCACAGTGCAGTGGGTTAACTGCTTGTCTTGTAACACGGAAGTCCCTGGTTAGATTCCGGAGCCACACGTTGTAGAGTTTGGATGGTGGTACAGATTTTTGTAGCTAGACACCAATCTCATATACATATCAGCGTTGACTGTATTTTGGAATCGGATGTCATTTTAAGTGTTTAAAATAAGAAATTCTGTTGTAAAATCATTAAATATACGTGTGGGGGGTTACCCTTCAATGTCCAAGACTGTGAGAGACAGTTCATTGCACCTTCGCAATGACGTAGTTGTTAATGTAGGGAATCTTAATAGAGATGTTATCGAATACAAATATGAATCTTGGGTCGTGAATATATTTTCCGACATTAAATACACAATGATTGTTGGACACAAATTTAAGTCAAATTTTAATACTAAAGTGGTAATACCAACTTTTTTTAACACTGATCGTTTTTTTTCTAAATTTTTATGAGGAAGAAATCAAAAGACGAAGTCCGTCATTAAAATCTCTTTATATGAAATTGAGATTTTCTGAAGCACCGAAATTCATACAAATATCACCTCGTTAACTCTTCGTTTCAAACCGTAATGGCGATAAGACTTATTTGTCGGCGGGAAATCTTCAAAAGATATCCTGCTTCTGGGAGGATGACGGGGTTATGTATAATGTATACCCACTAAAACCTCCTCGGTGTCGGCCTTAGTGATTTGTAAGAGGCCGCGAGGTGTACAGAATACACCGGTGGTATAAGCACATCCAGAGATTGTCCCGTCTCCAGCAAGTTATCTTTGCTTCGAGGAGCATGAGATCACCTCGTACTAGTCGTTCACCCTGAGTACGCTAAGTGGGCAATGAGGGCCCCCACTTTCAAAGCACGCGAACTAAGAAACGCTTTTAGTCGTCTTCTATGCCAGGACCATAGGGCAGAGGAGCTATGATACCTATCATAAAGATTTTAAAGTGTTTTACTTGCTTTAAACTTGTATGAAGAGTTTCAGTTTAAGTTCTTATTTTAAAAAACTTGAAACCTAAGGTTTATTTTATTCTGATCCCTACTAAATATATTACATTTTTTATTTAATTCTAACGGATTTCTTATCAACAAACCTACCTAAAAGCTTTCCATCTGTGAATATGATATGAATGGTATTTTTTTCAGCTGCTTGTAAATAGAGGCTGTAAATATAACTATAGTGAATAAAGATGAGTTTGGGAGCGCGCGCCACCAAGGGTGGTGCGAAGGCGGGCGGCAAAGAGGGCAAGCACGCACAGGACAAAGGCAAGCCCACAGACAAGCCGCAGCCCAAGGAGAAGGTCAAGTTACAGGTATGTCGGAATTACAAAAGTGGTATTGTGACGCATCGAAAGTCCGGATATTTGTTTCACATTACAACTCTACGATAGAAAGATGAGCTGCAGGGTATATTATTTATGAACCTTTTGCTTCATTAGTTTATGGTATTTCATTGATAGATCCCGGTTGCCGCAGACCGTCTCGGTACCACTGCAGTTTCAACTTCTGCCGTCGACCAGTAGTATGATCCAGTTTGAATTGTACTGCATCTGGTGAAATTACTAGAGTAAAGAGACTTACATTTTATGTTTCAAGGCGATGAACGCAATATGATCTTCAATCATTTTCACGTCAAGGACAGGCGTATCACAAACCTCGTTGGATAAATAAAACAAAATATATTATAAATAATATAATTGACAATAGTTTCCTTTTAGTACTTAATCAATATGTATTCTCTACAGGCCACAACAGAACAACTTCGAATGGCAAACATGATCGACCGTAAAAGTGAAGATGCAATCGATGTCCGCCGAATGGTGAGATGCCTTTTTTTATTAATTTCGTCATCGTCTTCGTTATTAGTACCTATAACATACACTACTGGACGTGAGCCTTCTTCGGATCTTCACGCCGAATCAGTCTGTTAATTTAAGAGCGTTTATATGGTATCTATCACAATCGCGAGGTAATTTAAAAACACTAATATCATCATCATTTAAGCCTTCTGTAAAGAGGTGCGTGTATAGTATAATTATTATTAAAATCAGTGATTTTTTTATCAAAGCCATATATAAAGTCATCAAATTGCTGCCGCCTTATTACTTCCTGCGGGAACGACACGTGTTTCCAATCCAACTCGAACATTCAACAAACGTCAACTCATAATCACCTACTTTTGTATGGCCTGCCCATCTGCTTTAAAACAGTTCATTTCTTTTTTGGTGTTCTTCTTCCCTTCATCCCATATACATATGCATATTTACCATTCTTCTAGTAACATGTTTTTCAATGGTTTGTTCTGTTTTCTATTTTAGTGCCATAAAATATAAACCTTTTCGAAAATGGCTGCTTTCACGACGCAGTAGCGAAAAACTTGTCTTGTAATACCAATTCCATCTACATCGTCATCATCAGCCGATAGATGACCACTGCTGGATATTGTAGAATTTGATTGGCTCGTTTTATTATAATAGGTCTACCGGAAAGTTCTGTCCGTTTTAGAATGAAACAAAGGAATACATTTTTTCATACTTTGGATAAACTTTATTGAATAATATAATTGCCATCATTATTTATGACTTCTTGCCCGCGTGATGGCAATTTGTATATCCCATTTTTAAAAAATGTCTTAGCTCTAGAGGCCAAAAATTGAACCAGTGCTTGTCTGATATCTTTGTTCTTGAATTGTTTGCCCTGCAAGAAATTTTGTAAGGACAGAAACAAGTGATAATCAGATGGTACTAGATCCGGGGAGTATGGTGGATGCGACAGAATTTCCCAGCCTAGCTCTGCGACTTTCTGACGAGTCCCCAAAGCAGTATGTGGCCTGGCATTGTCATGGAGCAGTATGATGTCCTTCCTATTGAACATCGCCGGCCTCTTTTCTTGGAGTGCTGTTTTTAATTTATCCAATTGCTGACAGACAGTACCTCTCCGAATTTAGCCTTCCGTTTGGTTTCAACAGCTCAAAATATATTTTGTTCTCGAATGTCCCACCATATACAGAACATTCTCTTGTTCAGGCTCAACTTCGGTTTAGAGGTAGAGGGGGCAGGTTTTCCGGGTTCAAATATGCCCTTTTTCTTACGATGTTTTCATAGGTAATCCACTTTTCATCCCCAGTTATGATCTGGTTCAAGAAGGGTTCGATTTTGTTGCGTGCAAGCAGAGATGTGCATATGATGATTCGATCATTCAAATTCTTCTCACTTAACTTGTGTGGCACCCATCTCGAATATTTACTTCCACACAAACCCTAGTTTCCGAATACGGTCGGAAATGGTTTGTTGAGCTGAAGCAAGCCTTTCCGCAATCTCCGATGTTGTCAAAAAAGGAAACTGATTGTAACCGGAGCGGACAGAACTTTCCGGTAGACCTAATATAAACTTCTAAATGAATTAATAAAAGCTTATTGGTCCTTAGGTGACGGAACTCATGGAAATGACGTGCCGCACAGAGGAGGAGGTTTGTTCAGCACTTCACGACTCGGATAACGATTTGGTGGCAGCTTGTAACCTGTTGCTGGAGGAAAGCCAGCGGATACAGGTACGGCGTTAATTATATTAAATATATTTCCTCTCATTGAACATACTTGTATAAAAACAAAACCTTGATTAGTGACGATTAGTTTAAGACCAATTTAAATATTTAATGTCTGCTACATTCACTTTACTATGAAGTATTAAATAAGCAAACTTTTAACTTTTTTTTTCAATGAGGCGTCAAGATGAGGAGTACATTTACCTAGTGTAGTGTGATGTTAAGATGATAAACGTTAAACCACTTTGTGCTCGTTGCCTTAAGTCTAGTCACTCTTACGGTCTCACTAGCTACAACGCCGTTTAAATTTGAATAGAGTAATGTTTGTTCACTTGAATAACACTTAAAATAAAAAATATATAATTTATTAAATAAATGCTTTTAACAGGGCGAGTGGCAAACCAATGAGAAGAAAAAGAAAAAACCACCTGCTTCCGCGGGTAACGGGGAGTTGGAGCCGCCGCGGGACGCGCGAGAGAGAGACGCTAGGAGTCGCTCGGGGCCCCGACCGCGTATGTGATAATATTATCATAATTTTCATCAGCCGATTAATGTATCAAAGCGTTGCGCTTTCCCTAAAACGACGTATTCTTAAGACTGCGCTGCCATTAACTAAATGTCATAGAAACGTGTAACTGTATCGATATCGAGCTACGCGGCGTTCTATTAGAGGGGTCTGTGACCACGACGAAATACTATGCAAAATCTAATTTACAAGGCTTGGCATACTCTCTCAAGCGATTAAAGCTCTAGCCCGCAAGAAGATTTAGGTCTATTCGATTGTCTATGATCACTCCCGATGGTAAACAGCGATGTAGTCTTTGATGTTAAATTACACTAGGAGTCCATTGTTTGTTTAATTATATACCGTCGCATGTTTATTTCCGCTGCAATATTAGTAGTGTGCGAACATTACTGTATTCCGGTTTGAAAGGCGCTGTATATAGTGATTTCTGAGAAACACTTAGCATATTATATCTCAAAGTCTAGTCTACATCGAGTGTATCATTAAATAAGACGTGTTGCTCTTTTGCAGGTTTTGTCAAATAAAATATAATTGTAATATGCTGTTGTATGGCGGCCAGGTCGCGGCGAGAGCGAGGGTGGCCGCGGGCGGGGCTCGGGGCGCGGCCGGGGCGCAGCGCGCGGCGGCCGGGGTGCGGGTCGCGGCGGGCGGCGCGGCGCGGGGCGTGCGCGGCCCCCGCGCGACACTCACTGGACCGATCCGAATGATGCAGGTGACCGTTTAATATGGTATTGCAGGTCGCTTCTTTCTCTATCTAGTTGGAGATATGTTATAGCTGTTATAATTAATATTTCACACACACTGCACACTGTCCTGTATGAAAGTTTTTTATTTGTAATGCTTCAAAATTTCTCTTTTATTTCACTGGTGTTAAGCAACAATGTGGACGTAAATAATGAAGTACACTCGCCACAATAAGATGATAATAGCTAGGCAGATATAAAAAACCGGTATTAACAAGTTCATGGCGAGTGCGTAGCCTCTGACACAGTCAAATGATAAAATTGATTGATTAGAACATACCCTTATAACGAAAATGAAAATAAAAAAATTGTAACTTGTTAAAAGGTGAGCAAGAACTTAAAATTTATTATAAAGTATAGTAAAGATTCATTTAATTTTCTCAACTCTATACTTGCAATTTCTTGCACAAATCCTTCGAATTGTAAATTTTGTGTTATATTCATTCTAAAGGTAAGATACCATCTTATGTCTTATATTTCATTATAGTTGGCAATATTGGAGACACTTTCCCCACTACAGAAGACTGGGACAATGAGGAGTGGTCTGGATCCCTTTCAGATACCAAGGTAAGAAGATCTGTAATTCATTATCTTTTCTCAAATTATTCACAAAGTACTAACTTTATGATTAAACTGGGCAAGTAAATTTACGATTGTTTTTAACATTCTGAAATGTTCATAGTGTCTTTAAATAAATTCACTCATAAAAAAATACAATTTGATGATTTAGTGCAATTTAAAAATCTTCATTTGTGGTTTTCCATTGTTATTTAATTAAACGATTAGACAAATGGGGCGTTCACCTGATGATAAGCGGTACGCCTATTCATAACGATTGACCGCTAGTTCTGATTTATATATATTGAACCACATCGCGCTCGTTGCTTAAGACGTAAGATGTTGAGTCTCGTTATCCCAGTAATTACACTAGCTACGACACTTCCAATCGGAACATAGTAATGTTCGCACACCGCTGTTTGGCGGCAGATATAGGAGCTGCGGTGGTACCTACCTGGATGGTCTACGGCAATAGAAACCTATCACCAGTAAACAGCTTTCAATTCAGTATTTAACCATTGTGAACCTATCAAGAACATTTGAAAGGATGATGGTCAATCTTATGATATGATGTAATATTTTTTATACATTCATACAACTCTGTTGCTGGAGATTGTCTAGGTAGATAATAAGACAGCTTCCATTTCTGCCACCAAACAGCAGTGTCCAAATCATTACTGTGTTCTACTTTGAAGAGCAATGTAGCTAGTGAATATATTGGGGTAACGATACCTAACATCTTGTCTCATCATCAAATATCGCCACATTGTTATTGGTGAGCTTATCATTTACCATCAGGTAAACGACCAGTAGCTCCGTGAATTAAGAAAATACTATTATATACATACACCCATATTCACACATTTTTTTTTTCTCTTATAAAAGCTTATGGTTGTTATATTAAAACACAACACTAACATTACAGACTGATTAACAAAAATATAAATATTTTCAATGTCTAGTCAATGATCATATAAAGAAAAAAAGTAGAAAACCGTGCGCAATATGTCCAAATAATATAAAAGATTGGTTTGTTTGGTTAGGTCTAACAAGTTATCAAAAAATTTCTTTGAGAGAATTTCAACTGCCTCTATGACGCAGTGGCTAAGCGGTTGCGTAATGACACGGCAATCTCTGATTCGATTATGAGGCATCATATTATGGAGTTTAACTGATAGTTTGATTTCTCTGGACCTGCCTGGCTAGATCGCTTCTAGCTGTCAACATAAAAGACCTAAAGTTTTCTAGGCCAGCACACTTAAGCTTAACCATCCATGGCTTCATTGTCACATAACACTATGTGTTATTGAAGTTAACTGTTAGCTTGTTTTACTTAAAGAAATAAAACTATATTTGATGCTCCACCATATATGGCATCAATATCGAAACAGGGGCATCTGTGTTATAAGACAAGCGCTTAACCTCTACACCACGGACGCAGTTTAGGTAATCAGAGCTTGAACATTAAAGTTAATATGTCCATTTGCAGGTATTCACTCCGAGTGTGAATGCTCAGAGCGCGGTCCCTGACCTCGACGCTGCGTCTGCGCAGAACGCTACGGTACGACGCGGTTTTATTGTTCAAAATTTTTAATTAAAAATAGGTTAACTTTTAATCAGTATTCAGTTTAAATTTAAATCATGTGCCCTTTAGATATAATATCAAACATACCGATAAATATTATTAATTAAGTATACAGTTGTGTAATTAAAATGATGTAAGGTCATCATAACTAAGTACTTTTTACATTAGGTTTTTCATTGTTTAAATTAGACATACACAAAGCCATGTTAGCTCAGGTCGTAAGACAGTTGTATGCGTTATATGGCTCGAGCAGTCGCGGGTTCGAACCCTACTAAACTTGAGCTTTCGATGAAAGCGAAAATTAACATGTTCAAAAAATGCTACCTATCATAAGCCAGTGACATTCACCAACTCGCAATTTGGCTTACATGGTGGATAAACAGCTTTGAGAGAAATAGCAGTAGAAACGGTAACCAGGTAAACAGACAAAAGTGTTAAGAAAAACAATTTAAACTTAAACTCTATATACATTACACAAACTCTACAGACATTATACAAATACTATGATTGTCCTCACAAGATTTAAATGAAATTTTTATTTATGTTGAAAAAAAAAACATTGTTTACTACTGTACTATGTGACATTTCATTATGCTATTATTCACACCAATTCTTTCTATAGTGAAGCCTATAGCCCTGTCTAACGCACTGAAGGATTCCATCAAAATTTTAATATGGAAAATCCTCATAACCCTAACTTTTCTCCAGAAACGGAGTACCTTTTGAATAATTTCTTTTCATCATCAAAAAAGGATTAGATATTTACAACAATTTTAAAATTTCATGGTACAGTATATTCCAATGATGCTAACATTTACTAAAGGCTTTATATGTTTTCGTTTTGTTTGCAGGAGGATTGGGAGTGTTCACCTGAGACTAATGGCCCCACGGATGCCCACATCACCAGTTACACATACCACAACACCACACAGGCCCACCATCACCACTCCTTACTTGAGGTAATTTGTGTAAATAAGTAGAAATATTAAGAGACTCCAGATACAACTTCTATTTATGTTTTAAATATCTAATTTTTAAATTGACATTTTAGTTGAAGGTTTGCAGTGGGAAATGCAACTTTTCTTTTTTTTAACATATATCTTTCAAAAGTGGTTCTTTTCATAACTTTTTTTGGTGAATAATGGATACAGTTCAAATAAAAATATAAAAAAAATATAACATATACTTAGTAAAATATAGCATGATAATTTTGACAGATCACATTAAGGATGGGCTAGTGTATAATCGTAAAAGAAAGTATTCGATTACCATTCTTATAGAACTTGTAATCGATATTTATATAATTTCGCCGTATGATTAAATTATAATTTAAATTTTTTTTATGATACTATATTAGGTGGATTATTTATAAGTTGCGCTAAGCATCAAAGTGGATCTTATAAAATAAACCATTTACCTTTTTTAATAAAAATCTTTATTTATTAACACGATTTTTTTTTATTCAACGAGTCGTTGAGAGGAACAAGTCGTTCACCTGATGGTAAGTGATACGCCTACTTATAACAACGTGTTGCTATTGAGGATGTTATATACTCTGGACCACGTTGTGATCGTTGCTTTGAAACATAAGACATTGAGTCTCGTTATCCCAGTACTTGCTTAAGCTACAGCGCCTTTCAAACCGGAACACAGGACTGTTTGTTAGCTGCTAAGGAACTGCGGTGGTACTTACCTAGACGGTATCCGGCAACGGAGAGCTAGTAGCAGTAAAAATAGCATCTATTATAAACTTGAATATTTCCAAAAAGTTATATAACTGGACATTATGTTTATAAGATCGATTTATATTATTTCAAAGCAATTTTTGATAGTCTGTAGTTATTTGTTTTGTCACATCACGAAGTGGGCGGTAACCTTCCATAAAGTATGATATTAGGTGTAGTACATATAATAAAAAAAAAATACGAAACATGAGCATGTCCTATCAAATTATCATGTTATATTTTACAAGGTATAATATTCAGTTTTTTTGGGTATACGAAATAATACCTATTAACGTAATAGCAACCTGCAGCAGTGTTTATGCTCCTACTACAACCGCCTACTACCACTCGATTGAACGTTCTTTTTTTTTATGGTGATGTTTGCGCCGCATTTTTATTGACAACTATAACGGCTTCATCGCTGATCTGGTATCCGCGATCTAAAATGAACGTTCTGCTCGATACCTCGCTTTTAAAAATGAAAAAAATTTAATTTTCTTTACAGCAGCAGCAACAGCAGCAGATGAATGTCCCCAAGCCGGAGCCTGCGCCTGCGGAACCACACCTCACTCATCACCACCAAGTAAGACTAAGACCTGCTTTTTCCTTATTTTATTTTGGGACCCCCCATCATGAGTAATCCAACCAAGTAACATCACAGTTCTTTAATGATTATCGTCTTCAATCCGTCTTCGACTCCTTAGGTGAGTAAATGTGAGAAAACTTTCTTATATCTTTTTTTGTTATTGCAGCCAATGGGTATGTCGGGAAGTCTAAGTGCAGCTCAGTCGCAGTACCTTTCTCAACTCACACAGCAATCGCAGCGGCACGAAACTAGTATGTATCATGTAATTGTTACTTTTCTATTAGCGCTCGCCGCAAATTCCTTCTACATCATAATTTCTTTAATTTTAATAGGTTAGTGTTTCACCACAATCTTACCTGGCGATAAGTGTTGATAAAGCCGGCGGTGGCAAAATAAATAGCCTCGTAATTGCCTTAATCAATCTTTCTCTCCGAGGTATTTATTATCCACTGCTGAACAAAGTACATAAAAAATTATTAACCCTTGTTTTGATCTTGAATATACTTTCCAGGATAATGTTATTATTTATATATGACGAGAGTTATCTCTATACTCTAGATTCAATACAGAAAGTCTTAAAGGAAGAAAAAATACTTTCAAAACAAGAATATTTATTCAATTTATTACAGAGTTATCATCATTTCTTTCAGATGTGTATACGAGTAATTACGGAGTATATGGTTCCGCGGACATCACGAGCCAGCGTAAGACTCAGCGGGCGAGGGTTCCCCCACCCTCCAAGGTATATTACATATTCCTGTAATATTTTGTTATTAATCATCATCAATGACTGCTGGACATAAGCCCCCGTGAATGATGATTTTATTTTCTACTACTTCACTGCAATTATTAACAACTGTTAACATGAACCGAATTTCATATGTACACCATATCCTTCTCTTTTCCCCTTTATTGTTGTTTTCTCAATGCTATAAGTCTATGCTCTTTATCCCATACATAATGTGGATAAATCTTTTACTGCTTTAATAATCAATTCGACGCGTGACCTTACAGATCCCCTCATCTGCGGTTGAGATGCCGGGCGGTGGCGAGTCAAGCGGTGCGATGTTCCTAGACGTGCAATTCGGCGCTTTAGAGCCGGACGCGCTACACGATACGTCGCCCAGCCAGCCGCAGCACCAGCTGCAGCCGCACCAGGTGCAACCTCAGCATCAGATGCCGCCACAGCATCAGGTGCAACCGCAGCATCAAGTTCAAGTGCAGCAACATCAGGTCCAACAGCACCAGGTGCCGCCACAACATCAAGTGCAATCTCATCAGGTGCAAGCTCAGCATCAGACACAACACGTAGTGCATTCGCAGCCTCCTAACAAGGTTTGTTTTAGTTGTAACTTTTTATTAAATTCTATTTTACTGGTGGTGGCTCCCTGTGGTAGTGCACAAACATTACCTTACTATCTTCCAGTTTAATGTGCTAAAAGTTAAAGCTAGAGAAATTACGGAGGTAAAGAAGTTTAACATCTTAATGTCTCAAGGTGAGGAGCACAGACCTTGCCATGTGTATCTTTCTAATTCGCGTCGCGTTGTTATGAGCAGGGTTATGGTTATCATTAAGTAAATGTCTCGTCGTTACTTGATTAAACAAAGAAGAACAATGAAAGTACTTTATATTTTTTTAAGTTTACATTGGATCCAATGTTAAAATTAATGTCTTACATTCAGGTTGTGTCTGTTGTGGACACACAAGCAGTGGCACCGAGCCATGAGACCTCTAATGAAGTGCCCAGCAGTAATTACCCCACCAGCAACACAATGGTAAGAATTTTGAGAGCTAGATTCTAAATATAACTAAAATTTTATACTAGCTAGATATACTCACTGACTCTCATTACTCCTCAATTTCACATGATGTAAATACTCGGGCCTTTATATGTCTAAGGCCAGTCAGATTTACAATATGTAAGTGGATAGGTTGTCACGCGTATTTAAAAAAAACTCTATCTATAACCATATTCTACAATTTATGGCCCTAGAATCGGATCAGGATCCTCCATGTTTAGCCATTGTGCCATAGAAGCAATTAAAAACGTTAAAAACCAAAAGGTTTATTATTATTTATAGTGGTGGGTTTGCCTGATATAGCAGATTACTCGACCTTTGTAGTGTTAATATGTTAATTTTACCACACAGTTAAACGAGAGTTTATCAGCTGTAGACACAACGGCGGCCAGCCAGCCCGTCGTCGAGCCAGCGGTTCCGAACACCTGTGAGTACATTATAATCATCTCACCATCACAATCATCAAAGTTCCTTCTTGAAATTGAATTTTTGAGAAATAAAATTGATTTCTCAGTCATATTGGAACTACTCTTCATTTGATGGCGTTTACGATGTACTTATTTATGTCGATAGACTATTTCTTCCGATTTGTATCACGAGCATCTTTTCTAAAACGTGCTCCTTTGGGAACTTACTGATGAGGCTTAACGTTGAGGTGAAAAGCGGAATATGTATGCATAGTATATGATCCTAGCTAGCACCAAATTTTTATAAGCAGGCGTATCATTTACCTTCACGTACACATCTCGGTCATCAAGTCACTTCAATGAATTAAAAAAAATGTTTGAGATTATCAAAATTTCTGTTAATCATTTAAGGTTTTCCTTTGTCGAAGATAGTCCAATAATCAATACGGATCCACAATTAAAAAAATGTTAACATGGCCTCTAAGTGTATTTTCTGTTTGGGATTGAAGGATGTAACTTATGAAATTACATGAGCAAGCAAGCAGACTTAAAATTTTATGCCTCTGTCTCGGGAGAATGTCCTGCTTGTATCGACGATTTAAAAATAAACGTATACCATTGATCAATATTTAAAAAATATATATGTTTAACATGAGGTTTAAAAAAAAGTTGCATTACGGTTCAAATACCATTGATTGCACGATGCTAGAGCGACGCGGTCAATGTCGCGTTCGGTGTAAAGATCGTGCGACATCAAATCTGGTCCCACAGCGTTGCTTTGCTTTGACGACACGCCAGGAACGCTCAGTGGGCCCCCCGTACATTTCAACTCAACTTACTCCTCTTGAGCTTGTATATAACCAGAAAAAGGCTAACAGCTTCTATTTTAAGTTTCATGAAAAATTAGAATTTTTTGTTAATTATGACATTAACTGTGATAGCGTGGGTGGTGGATATATTAACATGACTCTTTGTGGAACCCTCCGAAAAAAAATGTAAAAAGACTTATTTAAAGCGGATCAACCTTCTTGTCTATGTTACATCACAGTATACGATAGTAGGTCTGTCTTACTGGAGATTGTTTACAAGTATGTGAACCGTTTCACGATGACTACTTTAATTGTGTATTAGTAGCCACCTGAACCAATTTACTTTTGTAATTAATATATAATCACTGGTGGTAGGTCTCTGTTGCCAGAGACTTTCTAGGTAGATACCACCGCAGCGCCTATTTCTACCGCCAAACAGTAGTGTGCAAACATTACTGTTCTAGTTTGAGAGGTGATGTAGTTAGTGTAATTTATGGTGTAATTAGGCTTAACGTCTTGTGTTACACGGTTAAGACACGGTGTGGTGCTGTGTAACTATATATGTACGTATATTTTAACTAGCGCTATAATATTAAAGGGCAAAATTGTACCATCACTTAATTTGGGATCTTTAATAGAAGTGTGACTAGGTTACTTCTAGACTAGTGGGCTTTATCACCAAAGACTACATCGCCGCTTACCATCAGATGGGATCGTAGTCAAGCGCTAGTCTATACAATAAAAAAACTATTATTCCCACCACTTAATATAAAGTTTCTCTTGCCTCATTGCTTTGTGAATTAATAAAATATTTTATATGCTACTTCAATATAAATTTTAACTTTAACAGCATTAGAAAAGCAACTGTCGGCGTCTATGAAGCAACTGTCGGTGTCGGGTGCTGTATCTGGGGTGTCAGGCGCGGTGTCGGGTGTCACGGGCGCGGCGTCGGTGTCAGGTGACTCAAGTGCACCGGTGAGCGTTGCACCTGCGCCAGCTCTTCACGCGCCCCCTCATTACGCCCATCACAGGCCAAAGGTAAACAAAAAAATAATCGTATTAATATTATCTGACGAGATGTACAAAAAATTCTTGCACGTCTCGTCACATAGTATTAAAAAAAATTTAATAGTAATGGGAATTTAGTTACTCTAATATTAGCATTGAAACTGATAGTCATTTGGCCGGATACTAAATACTGGATATTCGGTGAGCTCAGCATCTGACGGTGGCTTAGCAAAGTAATCTTAACTTATTATTTAAGTAATTTGTTCCTTTCGAATAAAAAACTTACATTAACTAGAACCCGTTTAATTATTATATTAATTAAACGAAATTATTTGAGTTTTCACTATCTGGTACACGGCCGATCTTTCACCGGCCGATCACGGTGACTCTTTAGGTATTATCTGGTATCAATACGAATAGTATATTTAAGCCAGGTTGGCCGTATTTATGGAATATCAAGTTACTCTTTTTTTCTTGTTGGTTTGTAGATAGGTTTTGTAAGTTGATAAGGTCACTGTAAGTAACTAGTTCACTTACTTTTGCAGACAGTTGGACAACAAAATGTGTACCCACACCATGCAGTATCTCACCATCCACCTGTATATGGAGCTAATGTCTACGCGCCTCAGGTAATTGACATTAAAAGTATTTATAAATAAGAACGTACATTTGCCACCATGAAATAAAGTGTAAACATCACTGTTTTTATTATTGAACTCGAAGATGATGAAGCCAGCTCGGTGTAAATGCTCTAGCTCTAGCTTTTATTATATAGCAGTGTTGTGATGGCGACAGATTAATAATACAACGGTGATAGTATTCTGACCAAATAACTTAATCTGTGTATCAAGCAAAGCTCTTTTATCGCTTACCCCACCTGACTTTAGATATTCCATGGTATATGTCTTCAGGTGATAAGCACTATGTGTTGCAACGTATATTATGTAAATAGCTTCACATTGTTTTATGCGGATATCATTTACAGACATGTGAATCTCTTGCTTGTTTCGTTGTTTTGTAAAAGCGATTGTGACGATAAAATCATTTTTCAGGTAAATTCAACAAACGCAGCTTCCCTAACAGGTGCATCCGCCATGACAGCAACGGCATACCCCTCGAGTGTGACGTTAACGCAGTACCAACCTATTATGAACTCATATCAAGTAAGCTATGATGATATATTTATTACATAGCGCCTACCACTACTTTCTCCATATCGCAGTTCATTTTACTAGCAGGTATAGTCCAGGTCCGGTACTGCTAGCATTATGGTTAACAAACGGTACCCGAACAGACTGACGGCTAATAGTTGTAAACTCTGAGTGAGGGCAACACTACAAATAACAATCATGGATATATGGCACCCATGACTGTTTTTGACATTGCTTGTGGGAGTGCACTTAGAGACTCGGTAGTGAGAATAGTGCAATTAATTTATTTTATATAAAATTAATGTGTGAAAATATTTAATACAGAGAGATAATACATTATATATATAATACAATAAATATATAATATAATACAATAAATAGATAATATAATACAATAATTAATACAGAGAGAATACACAAATTCTGTGTTGAGTAGAATTTTTTCCACCAAATAATATTAATGGTATTGCCTGAAATAGAAGATTGACGTAGATTTTTAATTCAAATAAAATTCACTTATCTGAACTAAACATAAAAATTATTTATTGAGTCATTGTTATAATAGAATATGTTTTTTTATTTCATTGATCTATGATTCTTGGGAATGTTCTGGATGGTAAGTGATTTCATTGCGCGCATCTTAAGACACTGGTTACTAAATCTCGTTACCTTAGTTATTTTATTAACGATAAAACTATTAAAACAGTGTTATTTTAACACTTCATTGGGTCTGTTAAAAAGTGAGATCATGATGATGATGTTTTCTCAGACGTCATCATCAGCGGGCGCGTACGGTGGCAGTGCGCTGTATACGGCGGCGCCCTACACCCCGTACCAGCCCTCGCCTCAACCAAAACCGCAGCCAAAAGAGACACAGCAGCAGGTAATTGTCATTTCGTTTCCCCTGAAATAAATCCTAAAGAAGTTTAATCCAAAACTTAAGTGTCTTCGGAAGAAAATACTGTAACCGCGACACAGTGGCTAAACATTTGCATATTATCTTTGAGGTCCCTGGTTCTATTTTGGGGCCACATGTTGTGGAGTATACTTTCTAGCAATTTCATATGAATGAGGCAGATTACTATAATGAGTTTGATTTCATTATTACTATTGTAAATCTGCCTTCATACCAGCATCACTGTTCTGGATGACGCTTCACCATTCGTGATCTCTTTATAGTTTAACACCAACTAAAATTTAGGATAACTGGTTTAAACCATTGTAGATAAAAAAATGTTATTTTATTTTTATATACTAGTGTTGCTACAACTGTTTTTCGTTTTAAATAATATGTTTATTATTGCAGTACGAAAATTCAGTGCCTTCGAGCAACAGCCTGACGAGTACATCTACCACGCAGACCTCAACAGCCAAAGTAACTACCACAACAGGTATGCTACTGAATTTAATTATATTCAGATATATTTCCACATACCATTGAATTTAAGTATATGTGATACTTTAGAGTACTTTTTTTAATCATAATTAGATATGAAATTATATATAAATACATAAGTGCAGTATGGAGGATCTTATGTCGTAAGACGACTACGATGTGATAACTTTGTTAAATGCAAAATGGTTAAGTGCGACTGCGCAACTGGTTTTTGTGTTTATGTAGTTTACTGTCACTTTATTTATATAAATGTATGTTTAATTTTATCTCATTATAAAAATAAAAAATATGAAAAATAATGAGTTGCAGTGAGCGGTTCAAACGCGACGTCAACGAACGCGGCGGCGGCGGCCGCTGCGGCCGGTATGGGCGCGAACGCGGGCGGGTACGCCGGCGGCGCGCTGTACGGCGCGGCCGGCGCGCCCGGCGCGTACGCTTATGACGAACAAATCATGCGCGGCGCTCTGCCTCACCACATGGTACGTGCGGCGCGGGTGCACCCGCTCGCGATACTACCGACAAGTACATATTTGTGTGATCCGGGTACACTTAACCGACGGCTGGTATATACTGTACTTTGAGTGCCCGTTTTAAAATCCCCCTCGATACCAGGGGTTTGGATTTAAAAAAAATGTGTTTTACCCTCAGGGCGGTTACTACGAAGCGGGCTACGTGGCGCGGGAGGGTACCTTCGGATTGGGAGGAGGGGAGAGGTTCGGGCGAACTGATGCCGCCTCACCGCAGCAGGTTGGTTCAATTAGCGTATTTAATTACCAACCGGACAAAATTTGAAGGTCAACTGTGACTATTTTGATATTTCTTCAATCTATTATAATGGCATTGGTATACTCAGTCCTGCTTGCGATGTAACAAAATACATTGTTTTTTTTTTATACCGAAAGTGAATACAGGAGACTGACAGAGTTTACGAACGCAAAATGTACCCACACTGAAACTTAATACAATGGATCACACAAATATATACAGTTCGGGGATCGAACCCCAAGCTCCCCAACTAACCGTTGCACCTGTAATTAGTACCTAACATGACATGGAGATGTATTTATAACTAACTTTAAATGCTTTATTTCATATACTTTGCAAATCATTGTATATTAACAGACTTCTTAATGTTTCCACTGTTGAGACCTAGGGCTTTCCTTCACGTTGTGGAGCTATTGTTTATCGGTAAAATAAAACATTTTTTACTAACAAACGACGAGCATGGTAACATAAGTGTTGGATGGATGGTAAGTTTCTTAACCGGCTTGACTAATTACCATCTTATTGTAAATCTGCTGCCACGACAATGCTGATTTTAAATCATCAACATATGAGAGCCGGAGTTTTCCGAGCGGGCATGCTTTATTATCCCCGGCTTCCTGTTCCGTATGTCACTTAGATCATGTAGAACAGGTGTCAGAGTATCCCTATAGTGTAACTGTTGTAGATGTAAAAAAACAGGGGTTGCAAGAGTGCAATGTAATTCTATTTTTATTTTAGGTGCCAGCCGCATTACCGCCCGGCTACGCGTACTTCTATCAGCCACCACCTACGACATACCAATATGGAGTCTATCCTACGGTAAGGGAGCTATAATTTTTTTTTAAAGGTTCCGTTATTTATTGGAGCTATTTTTTTGTTTTTGTGACTGCGAAAAAAATTTGTTACTTTGTATAGCAACCATGAAAGAAATTACTTTGAGAAGGTTTATTAGTACGTTGGTACCACCACAGCTGTTACTTCTGCAAATGACAAATATGGCGAGTTTTCGGGCTGTGATTTCTCCTATGATACTCGTGTCTTTTACTAGTGTTCCGATTTCTTTTTTGTATTCATATCTCTAACTATCATCTTCTCTAGATCGAGCCCAAAATTTTACGTATGAATTTTTATCTGCTACTAGAAATTTCCTTTTAAAAAGATCAAGTCACGTTGCTGAATATCAAGATCGGTCTTTTTATATTCGAGTTAAAAGTATAACCATTACTTTTTAAAAGTTTGGATACTTTGTGCAAGCAATATAACTGAGAGCGTTGTGAATCTGAATATCAATTTCCACACCATGGAAGAATTAAACGGAATAGGTTTTTTTCACTGAACATGTTTATTAGCCAGCTCCTATTCTCATTCGCCCTAAAGTGGATGTGAATATGAACCAATACAACATTACTCATCTAGTTTGCATACCGCTGCAACTAGAGAACATACAGAAATAATTAAAATTAACATCTTGTGCCCTAGTATATGTACTTTATGAAGAGCAGGTGGTTTTACTTAATACCGGTCTAAACTGTCTTGCCTCTCGTCGTTTCGTCGAATAAAAAATAATATTTCCAACTATTACATGAACACACCAGTACGGCGGCAGCTCGAGTGTGGGTGGAGTTGGCGGCGTTGGTGTATCTGGTGGTGGCAAGGTGTCCGCCTACTCGCAGCAACAGCAGCCGCCCTACGACGCACAGGATTCCTACAAACCTGGTGAGTTTTTTAAAGAATGTTAATGGATCTATGTCTACTATGTATTATATGTATTTTTTTTTTAATTTTACGACGCGAGGTGACGAGCAAGATGTGAAATAACAGTATGGCCCTAGCTAGGACCATATACATTGCACACATCGTGCGCGTCGCTTTAATATTCAAGTCGCGTAAATCCAATAATTTTCGTAGCTACGCGCCCTTTTTTTAGGGAAAACAAAAATGATTATGTTCATGTTTTAACTAACATAATATTTAAGCACTGTACTGTTACCTAACCCTTACTAATCTTATATAGACGGTGGTCTGAAATAAATATTGTTTTACTTATTAACTGAGACACACACAGTTGTACGCCTATCAAATCGATCTCCGGCAATAGCGACCTAACACCAGCAATATTATTAGTAACATATTATCTGTAGTTTGAAATTGTTTAACATATTAAAACATTTAAAAAAACATTTGTTTTTTTCTTGCATAGATTGGCAGGTATGGTATATGGTAAATCTGTTGCCGGAACTCGACCACCGCAGTGCCTATAGTTGACCTATTGGGTGATAAACATAACTGATTTCCAGTAATGAAATTAGATGTACACCACGTCTTACCGTGTCACGAAGCAAGTGCTTAGTCCTTCTCTCCTTCTGTTCTTATCAATATTTTTAAGAACTAAATGGGTCGTCGCAATTACTTTACATATCAAACAAAAACATGGGAAAGATTATAAAATACGAAATATGTTCGCAGTGAGGCATTTTAAAGGGAATAATTGTAAATAGTTTTACTCGTATATTCTATATGTTGTACTTTTATTTTATCTTTTGTTTCTGTTTATCTCCAAGTTAAATAAATAAATAAATACAGGCAGTTGAAATTATTTTGTACAATAAATGCCTTTTGAAACGTAGAACTTGGATATATTTGTTTACGCATTTCGCATGCAGTTGATAAGGCATTAATTGCAAGAAACCATACACATTTTGAATTTGCGGGTTACGTTACTACGCATACTCTCCAGGCGGGGCGTATACTGGCAGCGGCAGCAAGCCGGCCGGCGGCGGCGCCGATCTGAGCAACGTGATGTATAACAAGACGCACGTTGCGCTCAACAAGGTCAACGTGAGTACACTACTGGAATACCGCGTCATCTAACATGTTGTGTATATATGGATATATATAAATTAAGTACCCACACCAAATTTATTGATTATTTTCCATATTTTTCATCCAAAGATTGTCTGGAAGCGATCGCTTTTAGCGATGATACCGCCCATTGCGCATTTATTGTTATATAACATTATTTTGTAAAATGTAATATTATTTGATGTTCAATAAAGAATTTTCTATTTTATTCTATGTCGTTACAAAAAATTATACGGGCAATATTGTAAAAAAGAAACGTCTTAACAAAAGTTATTAACCAAAAAGTTCAAAATCCATTTTTTCAATTGTGCCGTTCTAATATAATTTTCTGTATCTTTAATCAAATTTTTATCTAAGTAATATTTAACATCTAAGTAACGTTTAACAGAGCTACGAGAAGGCGGCATTCCACAGCGGCACGCCGCCACCATTCGGCGCCGGCTCGCACCTCTACATCCCCGCGCCACCACACCACCACCCGCATCACCACGCGCCCCAGCAGCATCAGGTACTGCTTTGCGAATACACGCGCGCTTACAAAAACACAAATACATATGCGAACTGTACAATCTAGCACACACATTACTTTTTTTTTTTACCTACAATGGGCAAACATTGGATCTCAATTCCACGTTATATTAAGTAACAACGAAGCTCTGTAGATAGTGAAGCGCTCTTGTCCAGAATACTCCGGCTCTCATACATTGAGAGCCTAAACATGGCAGAACTGCTGTAGTCGCAGATTTACAAAGATGATAGTGCCAGGTGTATTGCAAGAAACCTTACCTTAGGAGCCAGTCAAACATAGTTATACAGCAGCGCATAAGCTGTGAGATCCGTGGACACTAGGGGGCTCTTATCAATTTTTCAGTCAAATAAAGTTTATATAAATGAGTTAACTCACTTGAACATACTTAGTCACATTGTTGACACTGTGTGAACTTTCATGTGTAAGTAATCCCATTAAAAATTAAATAAAATAAAACAATATCTAATAATTATAACTATTATAAATTGCTAATAGGTACAAAATTATAGGGGTTAGATTAGATTATATAAAGAAATAATAGGGTCGCAGTTGTATTCCAAAAAGCTGAAGACACTACTAAGGGGTCTTGTAAGTATAAATCTCCACCATAACCCTGACCGGTTCTGCAGAAGACAATTATCTTTTTAAATATACTGCTTCCTCTTTCTCTCTCTCATTATCAAAAAATGGTGAGAAATGAATGCGCTTGCAGAGGATTATGGTTTTTTGTTTTCTTCAATCAATGTGGAAAGGAAGGTTGGGAGTTAAGTAAATGGAGATCTGGTGACAAACGTAGAGCTGCCGAAAATATCCACATGACTCTAATAAGGAAGGATATCTTTTCATAGATTTTCCTTGATACCAGAAATTATAGAAAGTAATGTAGTTTCTAAATATATGCTGAATTTCTATAACACTACAAACACATACAATTACTCATACACACAACCACTCACAAATGACTATATGCTTTTAAGTTATAATTTTTTTTGCTGTAATTATTATTACATTATAATGAATATTACATTGATTTTATTTTCTGCATGAATATAAAAACAAACAATTTGATTTTTATGCCGTCTAATATATTAGTGCACGCATTTTATTTTGTATATTTTGATTTATTGTATTTCTTAGTGTTTGCTCTCATTTGTAGATGGATGTTCGGGTGAACAGTAGTCATAATAGGCGGGTAAGTCTATATATATGCATATAATATGTATATGTTTATAAACTCTATGTCCCTTTGCATGTATTTGTAATGTAATCACATTTATGTCTTATGTTTGTTTATCTATATGTTATCACTACCCGCCTTAATTTATAAAATAAGCACGATTTTGTTAATTTTTATAGAATATTTCTTATTTGTGTTAATTAGTCTGTATACTAAATATGTATATATATATATATGTATATTTTAAAATTATAAGTAGTTCTTTGAACGGATGGCCGAGTGAGTTCTGACTGGTTTCATACACGGAAAAACCGTGGGCATTGCCTAGTAAGACGCTACTAATTATAAAAAAAAGGTCGCCGTCCGCGTCGATTGGTTACCTCGCCTGCGCGCTATTAGTTTGCACTAACAACATTTGAATTAACTTTGAAAAAATTAACTGTAACATATTAACAAAGTAGTTACTACCGGATCGTAGAGGGTGGCCGCAAGGTTTGCTGTGGATATGGCGAACTGAGCGATGCTGTTACTCTTTCAATAAGTGTACTATCGTGTGTTGAACTTACAGCAGGAGAGCGGCGCGGGCGGCGGTCGAAGCGCTGCGTCGAAGCCGGCGGCAAGCAAGCCCAATTACTCCCAGTCCTATTGGGCTCCCAATTAGCCCTATATGGTCAGTATGGGGTCTCAGACCTGTAGCAGTCGTAGTTCACTTAAAACTCACTATGCTATCGAAAACTTTATAATTAATTCTGTACAGTTGAAGCACGTTTAATGTTTTCTTTTCCAGGCGCACTTCCTCCAAGTCGTCCGACACATGTATATAGAGCAGGGAGCGTTGACTCACCCCCCACCCAACATTACTCCCGCACCCTCGCAGCCCTTTGAACCTTCGCAACCCTCGTCAACTTCTTCTTCTTCTTCATCATGTTCCTCCACATCATCATCGCCAACGCCCCCACCACCACCCACCCGCAGAAATGCTGCATTAACGAACTTGGATGCCATTGCGCCGAACTCATTATACTCGCGGATACTGACGCTCCTCCACTCGGGAGGAAAAGACATAGACACGCATCGATCGTATGTTCCCAGACCGTCCCTCACTGCCGACAGGCCAGGTCTAAATTTTAAACCTGCCTTAAAAGTCCAGAAACCAATTTTAAGAGTTGAAACACCACCACCCTTAAAAGTTGAGAGCCCAGAGTCGGAAGTCCAAGAAACAGACTTAGATGTTCAGAATCCGGCACCCAACTTCGAAAGTGCCATACCAAATGTCGAGAGACAGATTCTGAACGTTCAAAGACCCACGCCAGACGTCAAGAGACTAAACTTGAATGTCCAGAGATCGACGCCAGAAGTTGAGAGACTTAACTTGAAAGTACGGAGACCGGTGCCGGACTTCGAAAGACCGTTAATGAATACCCAGAGACCCGCGCCAGATGTCGAGAAACCTACTACGAAGGTCCAGACACAGGTATCAAATGTTGAGAGACTGACTGTCCATGTTCAGAAACAGACACTAAAAGTTCGGAGACCAATCCATTTTCAAGAGTCTGTTTTTAATGCTCAGAGACCGATTCTTACGGTTCAGAGATCAGTCTTAAACGTCCGGAATGCCGTCATGAACTCGCAAACTACGATTATCGCTGGTCAAACGTCGATCTTGTCTACGCCTGCACTCGTGATCTCTGGTACGCGAAGAACAACCTTCGTTGGTACTCGTGTACCGGTTTATAGCACGCAAGGGCCGGGACAGGGAGTACTGGGGCCAGTTTTCCCACCACCAGGATTTACAGGATCGAATAGACCAGTTTTTAGGTCTCCTAGACTACCGCTAGCCGAATTCCAAAGATCAGCCTATGGAATTCAAAGACCTGGCTTTCAAGAAGCGGCGTCAAGCCTTCGAAGATCATTATTAGATTTTCGAGGACCAAATTCTGGATTTCATGAATTAGTCTCTGGATCGCATAGACCATGCTTTCGAGTACGGTCCGGGCAAGGAGTCGGGGCTACTTATCAGGAACGAGTGCACTTCCAGAGACGGGATTTTTAGCTCACCGGGATCAGCTCATCTACCTTTCTGGCTCAGAAGGATCAAAAGATGGTACGTAAAGGACTGTCTGTATACCAAGAACTAACGTCTGATTTGGCAGGACCATCTGATTTTCATTGATTCATCCTAATCGGTACCTGAGACCTGCGGAGGACCAGCGGAACTGACTTGATCATGCTTAGTAAATACGAGCCGCGTAATGTTTTATCTATTATGTCGCGGGGTGATTATGAGACAGTAAAACCTTGAGCTAAATTTTAACAATTTTTTTTGTTACGATCACCAATGTAAAGTGGTGTCGTGCTCGAGTTCGGTGGTTAGTGCGTTTCGCCCTTGTCAATTTCTCGTCGGTGTGTGTAGCTGAGTGCGTGGTGTTCACCTGGTTGTTAAAATTTAGCTGGAACTACAGTTAAACGTTACCCTCGCCCGGTTTATTTATAAACTCGTCAACGTATCATTTTAATAATGCTAACATTGTAAAGTATTTTTTTTTAATAACGAATCTAATTGCAATCTTTTAACCATGTTAATAATATTGAAACTTTTTTTTTAATAAAATCAGTCTAGTGTGTAGTATCGCGATGGCGCCGCGTGTAGGTGGCGCTACGCCTTAGTATTTAATGTTATATAACTTTTTTTTATTATTCAACTTTGCGAATAATAAGGAAAATCTTGACGCACGAGAGACAGGGCGACTCTTCGTCTATTCCCCGCGCGTTGCTCTCGTCTTGAAACGTTTTTATTTTTTTCCCGCGCGGCGCCATCTTATCTCAATTATGTTCGCTCCGATAGTTTTACAAGTTTTGTTTTTAAATTAAAATAAATTACGGTAGTTATGTATATCTTATCTCTATATATATATAATATGTATATGAATGTAAGTGTTTAGGGCGCTATGCGCGCTAAAAGTTTTTTTGTATTTAGTTGACAGGACATTTTGTAATTAATATTATTGTGAAAAAAAAAATATGAAAGTATGTCTTAGATGGGTAATCGTAATGTAAACTGGTAAACCGTATTATAAAAATAGTCGAGGTCTTTTTTTATGTGAACGAATGCTGTCATGATCTCGCGGGCATTTGAAAGTACGAGGGAAAATATACATTGAATACGATGCGCAGTTTTATTGCCCGCTGCACGTCGCATCGTCTCGGAACCGTTGTTCCGAGACGATGCGACGTAATATCCGAAAATATCCTTTTGTACTGTTATAGTCATCTTATCCGATGGACGCCCGCCTCGTCGCTTAATTAGATAAAAAAAAACTAGAGACGAGACATTAATTCTCATTATCTCGGTAATTTCATTACCTAAAACACTTCTAACCAGAATAGTTATATTTAAACACTACCATTTGGCAATTGAAGTAGATCTTCAATGGTACCTATTTAGATGATCTCGAGAAAATGGGAACTAGCACTAGTAAATAAAGCGCTGATGAAGCGCAGGGATTCGCGCTCCATACAGGCAAATAAGCACTGCACACCCCGCCCCCCTAAACTTAACTAAATAATCTCTCAAGTTACACAACTATACTTTGACTATTGCCCAGTTTATTTTTAAGCATAAAAACATTACGAATGATTGCATTATTATCAGCTGATAAACATCAGGACAGTGACCTCCCCCAAAGATCACCATATCGATCGGGTACACAATCTGCTTAATCTCTGGTACCGCCTAGGACGGCGCTAGGGGAGGTCGATTGTATTAGTTCATATGAGGGAATTTGCCCATTTCCCACCACGCTAGCCCAAAGCGGTGGTGGTGGGAGTCAAAGCCACGTTTGTTTATTAGCATGGTACACCGCGAGCAGGTGAGGTTGGCTGCTGGTTTGCATTCTACCCTAAATATGTGCAGGTGAAGCGTAACATGCTATGAAAGAATTGGTCGTCCACGTTGTTACGATGCATCATTCAAAATAGGGCAGGTATGTAATAAATCCTCATATGAGTGTGATGTGCGCAGGAACTGCATCTCATACGCACGCTGCGAGCCTTTAATCTGTTGTGAAAAGAAACGAGAGATTTTATTCATAACTGTTTAATAACAAGAATGTTATATAAAAATATAAACCTTTTGCAATTCTCATTAGATACCCCCCCAACAATGCACCCTGTAAAGCTTTACATGATAACCTAATGTGAGACAATATATATATATTTATATACACAACCATATATGTATAAATGCAGGTGGATGGATATATGGAAGAACCTGTTTCCCTCAACACCAGCTCCAAGTACATTACTTACTACCTTGTTATCCCATCATCTTTTTCTTTCCTCATTTATTATTTACTTCAGATATATACATTTACTTTCACATCATGGATTCTGGAGCTCCGATGATGCAAGTCATCAGTATTACTAAGCACTAAATTCCTCAAAAAAAAAAAAAAAAATGGAAATGCACAGTTTAATGGATTTTGCGAAGGGGGCTATATGTAAATGGAGTGGATTCTGACTTGATCATTGAAGGAAAGGAATGAATTAATTTATGTTGTCCTAAGCCCACAAAGTTGGAACAAGTGATGAACTAGCACAGAGACTGGATATGTTCACCAGGAGGTAAATGGTACATTCTTCTTACAATGTGGCAATGTTTCGAATTATTTAAGTTTCTTATTACCAACAGATGAGCATAGTTGACATGACCCTTGGTTATTTATTTATGTATAAGATTGTTCATAAGCAATTAACAGCATCATAGATTTTATGTAAACATTTTAAATCGCACAGAAAGTCATTTATGGATCTATAAGTGTGCCGCAGCTGCATCGTCCACAATCCAATATACTGAACCACTACCAGCCTTTACTCGACCAGCTGGCAAGTCTTCTTTGTCAATAAGAATTCTCTGAAAATTTTATATATATGCAAAACATGTGACAAATTGATCAACATATGGGAGCATCACAATTACCAGATACCAGTTTTGATCTTAATTATGATGA